>JAHWDR010000330.1:0-12565 GCA_021346845.1 Apeltes quadracus
CCGGTACTATATTGGTACCGGTTCTCGGTACCCAACCCTAGTCCTAATATGTAAATACAGTGAACCCTTGCTATATCGCGGTTCACCTTTCACGGTCTCGCTGCTTCAAGGATTTGCATTGTGCGTTGTGTTCTGCATTCTGATTGGCTAAACAGTCTCTCCTCTTCTTCTCTACGTGTGTGTCAATAACGTTGCGGTTTATTATGTACACGTACGTAAAATAGAAGAAAAAAGCGACAACAACTACCGATAACAATGTTCTTCTCTCGAAAAATACAAACCTGCACCGCGGGCTTTAGAAGAAAAAAATGCTAGAGCGGAGTCAGGATGCAGCGGCTCAGTCAGAAGAGCAGTGAAATACACGCGAGTCACTATTTGTCCTACTGTACTTTTTTTTCTTCATAATCATTTTTCATTTTCTCCCGTTCTAATCCAATGACTCGCGGTGGGGCGGTGCTGATCTCTGCAATTTGAAGCCTTCAGTTCGTATTGATGATTAAAATTATTATATATATATAAAAAAACATTTATACAGTACTTTTATTTTGTTAAACAAATTCTTGGGCCTATAAAAAGGTTTTGTTCTTTGGTTTCAATGTATTGAGTATTTCATTGTATAATAATTGTAACAAAAAAAAGGTTACTACTTCTTTTTGGAACGTAACCCCCGCGAAAAACGAGGGTTCACTGTATACACTATTTTAGCATCTAACCACCATTAGTCACGTTATTAGAGTGAGTATTAACCACTCTACAAAATGTTTTTGTGAACACACGCAAATGGCACCGTCAAAAAGCGGATTCTTAAATCTTTAAACTTCACTTTTAACTACGCTCTACAGAGACCTGCTTGGCGAGAAAGCACAAAAAACTCCCGGGAAGAAGGTGAATTAGTCATGTGAATTTTTGTAATGGGTGGGTGAGAGTGAGAGAGGAGTTTGGTGTGTCCCTAAGAAGTCCGCCGGCAATCTAAGCCTATAGCGACGTACCTAAGAGCTAGTCAAGGCAAACCTGAGCCAGCCCTAACTATAAGCGGTATCAAAGAGGAAAGTTTTAAGCTTTATCTTAAAAGAATCTGACTGAATCTGCCCTCCGGACTGAAAGTGGAAGCTGGTTCCACAAAAGAGGAGCTTGATAACTGAAGGCTCTGGCTCCCATCCTACTTTTAATAACTCTAGGAACAACAAGGAACCCAGCATCTATGGAGCGCAGCTGCCTTGCAGGTCAATACGGTGTTACAAGCTCTTTTAAGATAAGAAGATGCCTCACCAGCAAGTGCCTTGTAGGTGTGAAGAAGAATCGTAAATTCTATTCTTGATATAACAGGCAGCCAGTGCAGAGAAGATAATGCAGAAGTGATATGATCCCTTTTCTTAGTTCTTGTTAATACACGTGCTGCAGCCTTCTGAATCAACTGGAGAGCCTTAAGTGATTTACAAGAGCACCCTGATGACAAAGAATTACAGTAATCCAGTCCAGAAGTAACAAATGCATGAACACATTTTTCTGCATCAGTTTGAGACAGGAAATTCCGATGAAAAAAGGCACTTGAAGTACTCCCAAGATTCTTGACGGTGCTGCTGGATACTAGAGTAATTTCATCCATAGAAACTGTATCACGTGACAGCTGACTTCGAAGGCGCTCTGGGCTTATCAAGATAACTTCTGTTTTTTCTGAGTTTAGCATCAGGAAGTTGCAGGTCATCCAAGTTTTGATGTCACAGAGACATTCTTGAAGTCTAATGAGCTGTTCGGTCTCTTCTGGCTTGATCGACAGGTACAGTTGAGTATCGTCTGCATAACAATGCAAGTTGATGCAGTGTTTTCTGATATCGTCGCCGAGAGGAAGCATATACAGGGTAAATAAAATCGGTCCAAGCACAGAACCTTGTGGGACTCCGTGACCAACACTGGTAGTCTTTGAGGATTCACCGTTTACAAGCACAAAGTGCGATCTATCCGATAAATAGAATTTAAACGAGTTAAGTGCGGTTCCTTTAATACCAATCAAATGTTCTAGGGCCTCATTTATAAAACCTTGCATAGGATTTGCGCCAGAAATAGCATACGGATGAAACATAGGACGTGCGTACAGCACTTAAATATTTAGACTTATAAAACCGTGCACACACACGTCCTACGCAGTTTTCCCTTAATAATCACTATACATTCTAAATGCAGCGCAGCTTTAGCGGCTTCATGCCACGCCCATAGTTGCCCATATATAGTCTGTGTAACGGCCACAAATTAATATTCATCGATTGCGAAATCATTGCAAACACTGAGGGAAAAACGAAGCATTTCTGTCAAATCGATCAAACAGGTGTTCGTGTTATTTCTGAGAGGCAGTATCTGCATTTCTTTTACGCAACAGTCTAGTTTTACACACTTTCACACACGTTTCTGTGTTTCTTGAATTTGTCGCCGGTCCTCATTTCAACCGTTTTTGTGCGTACGCATGGGTCCGAGCTGGCGTGAAAGACCGCACATTTTTCCGCCAAGTTTGCTTTTTATAAATACCAATTATTGCGTAGAGAGCGGCGTACGCCTTCTTCTGTGCGTACGCAGCGTTTATAAATGAGGCCCCTGTCAAAAGCGGCACTGGATCATTATAAACACAAGCTTTCTGTCCACCGTGCTCAAGTTTGTTTCTGCGCATGTGTCAGTAGTGTGCCGATTGCGCCAGAAAAACTGAGTTCCCCATTGCCCCTATGTTATAGTAGTGGAAACACTGTCTTTTTATATGAAAACTGGGGGGGGGGGGGTTTGATTTAATTTTGTAACTTTGTTTTTCTTTTTCCGCCAGGACTGCCTAATCAGTGGACTCTGTTTATCTTATCTGCTCCATCTGTCTGCGTTGACCTGCCACTCCTGTAATGTTTGTCTCACAACCCTTCTGATTACCTTCGTTCTGCTTTGTGTCCTGCAGGGCTACGGGGGGGAAGGACGGTAACGGCGCAGTGGCTCTCTCAAAGCCGAAGCAAAAGGGATGCTACAACCTGGACACAGGTCAGATGCCTCGTCCACCCTATTACAGTATTCTTTGTGTACCTGCCGCATGAAAAGCTACTCGACACTACTGCCTTGCCTTAGGCCAATCTGTTTAACTGTGTAAGACTACATTGAAATATCTGGCTAGTAACAGGAATTGTGGCCCCATTAGCTCACAGTGTTACATACAGATAAAAGTGTTGTACAAAGCTGGCAACATACTAATGTTTCCTGTAGCTAGATCCTTACTGGTGGTTAGAATAAATGTGCCGTGGCGCCATACCATCAAAGTGGTTCATCCATCCTCTGTGTCTAAACATGTGCTTCCATAATATAATAATCTACAGTCCTCGGCCAGAACTTCTGTGGCCTTAAAAACGTATGTATTGGCTCAAAGCTTTTATCAGTTTATCTGGGATACTTTCGAAGGTTGCACTGCGATTGTGACTGCTGTTACTAAGCAACCGAAACCTGCGCGCTGCGAAGGTTAATGTTGGTGATTTTATTATCAAGCTTTTCTGACTAAACCTAACAAAGACGAATGGGCTTCCAGTTTCATAAATCCCTCACAAGAGCTGAGCTGCTATGACTGACTGACCTTTCTACTGATGTTTTCACCACATTCAGTGAGGGATGAAGGTGGTAACTAGTTAGTAGTTACTAGTGACTAATGGTAAAACTCCGGGTAGTCCTGAATTCAAATGATTAACTTCTTCTCTGTTCCAAAAACTATACTTTTTAAAAATCTCAGAAGAATGGTGGTGGTGAAATGCTAGATCAGCGCAATGGCGAGTGACTTGGCGACTCAGTGACTATAGTCAGTGAGTCACTGTCTGGGTTATTATCAATGTAGGATGTCTGTTTGGTCTCTGTATCCTGAGGGGGACACTTGAATCTGGGGTGTTATTATTTATATAACAGCTTTTTGACAACTTAATATTGAGCCCACCGACCGTCTCATCATCGTCAATCTGCTCGCTGGTACAAATCCGCACACACAACCTGCACTCTACAAAGACAAGTGGGAGGACAGGCACATTAAACACTATTTGCCCCTTAGAAAGATGACGAGGAGGAAAGCAGCTTCTCCGACAAACGGCACCGTTTTTTTTCAACGACGGCGTATTTCAAAAAGATTAACAACAGGACAGTTGGGAAAAGCTGAATGTGGCATCATGGGGATCTCAATATGAAGCTGACAACCATGCACACATGCTGGATGGCCATTAAGGGCGCTATAAAATACTAAGGCAGACTAAGTGCTACAGATAATATGACACATTAAAAAAATGAATTCTACTTGAGCCAAACTTTAGATGCACACTTAATCTGTTACTACCATGGTATCCATCTATAAACTGAACAACAAAGAACATTTTCCCATTTCATAGAATGTAATTCATATTTTCCATGATTTAATTATGTACTAGTTTATCAGTCTGCCATTAGTCATGTTAGTATGTTCTATTCCCCGACCTGCACGCGGATATAAAGACAATCCACACTTCTGTAGTAGGAACATATACATCACGACCGCGATCAAAACCTTTTTGAACCGATTATGTCATTTGATCCCCTTTTTGGAATCAATACATTTTTGCAGTATAAATTAGAAGGAGCCACTTTTCATCTGTAAAAGCGCTCGCTATGTGTGACAAATTTGTGGGACCTAAATAGATCATGCACATACCGGAGAGTCCGCTGAAGATCTCAACTTCCCCCGTTTAGATACCAAACAAGCCAAAGAAGTAGTAAAAAAAGTCTGTTGGAGTAATTAAGTGGACACCTCACTCTCCTCGTTTCCTTTTTTCATATGCTGCTCAGTGTCAGAGGCTCCGTCCATCACTATTGGTTTTATTAGCTTTATACTTACTCCCATGTCCTTCAATTATTTGTCGGGGGACTCAGCGCGGCCTCTGTCATCCTCTGCCTCATTTTTCATCGCTGTGTGCTCAGAGCTCTGCGGCGTGTTCCCGCCCCCCACCGACACCTCTACTCTCCGTCTCCCTGGTGATTAGATTACCTCTCACTTTATGAGTGCACTGGAGATGACATTTACCCTGAAGATTAGGGACGGGCACGAACTTGGATCCACACCTTGTGTGTGTGTGGGGGCGGGACAGAAGCATTTATGCAAAGAAGCTTTTGCATGCACATTACACAGTCACGCTGATGATACTATGATACTACTATTTAGCTGATAGGGTTTTAAAAAGCTGCAAACTCAAATTTGGGAAAATCTATTCAAGATACACACTTCCGGTGTTGGTCAGTTCACCAGTCAATTGTCATTGTGACGATTGTAATCCCTGGCCTCTATCAATAAAACAAATGGGATGTGTATAAACACAGCCAACAAGAAAGCTTCTGCACTGATCTGTGAACTGTTCCATAATAGTGAACTGGATACTGGACGTTATTGATAGATTTCATATGTTGTATTTTACAAGGCAGTGTTCCAGGGACTATGAGCTGTCAAGTAAGGCTGGATTAATTTCATAAGTGTTCAGAGCAAAGAGAGAACATATATTTACTGTGACACATTGTGCTCCTTTTCATCCCCTTGGAGTTCTAAACCATATTTATTATTTACAATATTTATGTTTCTGGCCACAGCTCATCACAGTACACTTAGCTGTTAAGCCAAATGAATTTCTGCCTCATGCAAGATATTCATTGTAAACGTGTGGCTGTGAAGCAAGCTGCGGATCCTGTATATGATACCACTAGAAAGATTTGGTAGGCTCACCTCGTTGCTTATCCGTACAGGAAGCCGCGTTGCTGCAAGGGTGACATGTGACTAACATTTGTAGTGTCATGAAAAACATTCAGTGCTGCCTTATTTTACTGATGAGAGTCGGATGTCTGATAAGTGAATTCCAAATCTGAAATACAGCAATGGTGAACCGCATGATATGAAATCAGCTCATTATTTATGTCAACACATTCCTTAAGCCCTAGATCAATTGTTTCCTTTTTATTTGTTAATCAATAGCTCGTCATTGTGCTCATAAGTTGTCTAAGGAGAAATGCTTAGAGCCATTTCCTTAGAAATGTTTTCGTATTTGTTGTGTAATTTTACATAGCTTTTCTGTTTTTTTTTCATGACCAAATAAGTGTGGAATTACTGGTATAGAGAAGCATTTCTCTATGACTCATCATTGTGTTATTTACCCCGGACTCGTCATGGATGTGAAATCTAGAGCGGCCTTTTCTGTCGTTGCCAAACTAAAATGCTTTTGTTAAGCTGAGAGGTGTTATGTTTTACAGACGCCACCCCAATGTTTTGGACGAGGGTACTGCTGAGGATCAATCAATGCAGCAGTTTTCTGACGCGTGTCAGGGTCATGGGGAAGCAGCCTCATATCTGCAAGCCCCTTATTGTGTATTTTTAGATTTTCCAGGCCGGAACAGGACGAGTAATCCACGAGTGTGTTCTGGGTTCTTCACAGTTCTTGGTGCCAGGCAGCGATCTGAATGGGGTTGTCTCGGAGGCATCCTAACTATTTCTTCGGGTGAGGCTATAAAGAAGAAATTCATTTTGTATGCAGTTGTCTTGCAATCAAGGCTAGAAATGCGGGTTATGCGGAGATGTTGTCGTACATCCGCTATAAGCTTTGTACTAGGGCTGTCAACTTTAGTCGTTTAGTCGACTAATCAGTCCGATGCCGTCTTGGTCGACTGACATTCTCATTAGTTGACCAGTTGCATATTTTTTTTTTTACACCAATAAAGACAATTTCATTGATTTACTCCTTGATATTTATTCCTTAATAAGCACTGTATACTGTAATCTAAATATAATCAGGTGCACCTGCATACATACAACATAATATGTTTTATCCCCATCTTTAAATGCTTTAATTTAGGCTGTTTTGTAATAGCGGCACAGTTCAGCGCACCGCGTAGAACACTCGGGAACCGCGGCGAAGAGCTTGCTCTCGCCGTCTGAGCCGTTACGTCTCCGCTCTTAAAAAAAAACGCTTTAACGTCCGCGAGCTGAAGTTCAGAGGTCGCTTCTTTATGTCCGTGAGGGTCCGCGGGGACCACGCGCAGCGACAGCAGCTCGGGCCCCGGCGGTTGGAGCCGATCCGACCGGTGACTCCTCCGCGTGAGTTATACGGCCCGCCGGCCGCATTCGGTACTCGTCCGCGGGCCGTTTATTTAGTTTGCATGCATTTTTTTTTAACTCGTGTCGTAGGCTACGGCCCGGTTTGGAATGTTGTTGGGGACTGCTGGTTTAGTCGACTAATCGTTGCACAGGACTTCGGTCGACTAAGCATTTATTTGGTTGACTACAGTCCTACTTTCTACCCACTTGAGTTTTTCAGTCTGTTGTTGAGCTAGCATGATTGAGATTTGATCATTGAGATCTCTCCATGCGTTTCTGGACATCTGCACAGTAAATGCTTTAACAAATGCTGGATGGATTTCAGGACACTGTTGATTTGATTGCAGTGTGTTTGTTGCTTTGGTTAGCGGTAATAGTGTCAATCTGTGATCTGTACCAACCCCCCTGCATTTAAACGGTGGTTCAACCATCATGGTGTGAAACCATGGACTACTTGACGTTGTTTTCTGTTTGCAGATCTCATTACATTGTGACGGTTCCTGTCAGTGGTAGGGTGAATTATAACATTATCATTATGTGTTCTCATGTAAACATTAAAAGGTTTTGAGGAGCAACGTAAACAGAAATTGGATATGAATTGAGAGCTGCTTAACTTCCTAACAATAGCTATGAATATAAGCAGCTTAAAATACCTGAGTACAACGTGAATATGTTCTAATTTTGAATTTGAATTGTGTGTTTTACGAAGAAAAACAAAGTGTTGTTAATTACTATAATAAAATGATTCAATTCAGAATTAGTGATGTTTTTTACTGACTTTGAACGCGTTCCTGCCCCCACAATTTCTGTTCTCTGTAGACAAAGACTTATGTCTCAGCGTTGTTCTGTTCACTGGAGGCACAGAGACTCAGTGGTGTTGGACTCAAGAGAGGACGTCTCCACAGTTTGTGTTCCGAAATAATTGAAGAAACAAAGCATTTTAAAATATTAACGAAACAATGTTTTTTGTATCTTTTTTTATGGTTCTTTCCATCGAATCTAAGCCTTCAAATTGTCATTCAAGAAGCAGAGAAAATCTTGGCAAAGTACAAACATGCTGTTGTGAAAACAGAAGCAGGCTTATCCACGTGAAGACAGAAGCAAATGACATGTTTGCTCATCTCATTGCCCTGTTCTCGCTCTTCTCTCCTCCTATGTGAACATCTGGCACGCTCCTCTGCCTGTCTGCTTCCATGTGCATTGGGCAAAGTCAGCAGTAAGCTGATATCTGTATTCTCACCATGCCCGCTGCCTGCCACTGTTCAGGTTTCACCTCAGAGCAAAACTTGATCTGATACTTTGTGCTGAAATCCTTTTAACATGCTTTAGATTCAAGCGCTTGCCTCATTCCTCCATGCTTGTATATGGTTAGAAGTCTGTCTATTGCCAGCCCGTATCTGCATTAACTATACCAAAAGGTTGTTGTTTTTTACTTTTGTAACATGAAGGGAGGACTACTGCAGTTGGTTGTGCAACCCTATATTGTACAAAGATTAAACATGAAACTCAAACGATCATGGTCAAAGGTCCCAATGGAAGCTTCATGTAGCACATGTTACGATACAACCTGAAACAGGATTTTGAAATTGCTTTTTTAACATGAACACTGCTGCAATGTTTTTGTTTATCAGCCACAATCAGCCAGCGAATATGTTTACTGTCTCAAAGTGCAGACGTCTTTTGTCACAACCTTTTGACAACGGTTTAAAAGGACTCTCAAGACACGGCTCACAGATAGCACAATATCTGTGAGCCGTGCACTTGTGCACAAGATGCACAATTCAGCAGAAACTCTTTCAGGTTCATCAGCAACATTCTTGTTTTATTCCATATATTTATGCATTGAAGCTGGGTTGTCAAACTCATTTTGGGTCCGGGGCCAAATACGGGCCATAGCGAACTAATTCATTAATTACTCAGCATCATTTGTATTTGAGAAAATAAAAACTTCATCCGATGTTTAACGTGAATAAAATGGCCGTAAGGCCTCAGTATGCTTCTGCGTCAACCCTACGGCGTAGCTACGTAGCTACGTTTTATGCTTCTGCGTCGGGTCGCGTTGCATTTCACCGCCAGAACGCAAAGGGAGGGGGGGGGGGGGGGGGGGGCTGTGGGGTTCGCAAATCTGTTAGTTTGTTTTGGTTCCGTGCGCCGTTTCCGCGTTTTCATTTCTGACAATGGCGAGCGAAAGAGAGAGAATGTTGTTGCAGCTGGAGCGAATCGACGTTGAAAAACAAACGATATCTTAGGGTAGGGTCCGCGTCTACGCAAGAGTGACGGTGTAGCTATGCCGTTGATTCGACGCAGAAGCAGAAATCAGGCTTTAGACCGCCTACTTACTACGTCTTGTCACTACCCATGTGACTGAGTCGAGTGCAGCTCGCGCTAGATCCTAACGTGCAGCAAGCAGCGGAGCAAACCACTGTGAGGAAAGGGAGGGGGCAGTCAAAATGTTTCTAAACTTAAAAAGCGTTTTTGGGGGTTTGTATTGTTTTATTTCTTACACAGATATTTTAAATATACTTCATTATGTTATTTACAATACACACCATTGTTTTAATGATATTTCTGGGGCGGGACAACCCTTAGATGGGGGGGGGGGGGGGTCCTGACCCCCCTAGGATTTACGCCCTCGTCTCTCTCTCTCACACACACACACACACACACACACACACACACACACACGCGCGTCCACAGCGCAGCAGGCAGAAGGCGGACGTAAAAATTGACGTAATTAACGACAAACATCTAATTAACGCTGTTAGTGCACTAATTTTGACAGCCCTAATTAAAATACATGTTCAGATTTGGAGATATTTGTAAAATGGAAATTTTAATGGAATTTGTGGTCATTAAAAATATTGGTGCCTTTTTTTAAAGCAGTGACTGCATGTTGTACCGTGGGTAAATTGTCTGACTAGACTCCAATGCAGAGTAACTGCAGGTTTGCTGTGCTTTACAACCTTTAAATAAATGGAAACGTCCATATAGGGCTCAGTACTTACACATACACAAGTCGGTGGTAAAGGGTTACACAGTGTATATATAATGAAGTGTTTTTGTGTGGAGCAAGGAGGGAGGAGAGAGACAATAAGAGATGTACCGCAGCAGTGAAAAAGCATGGCTAGAGCCGCTGGGAGTCTTGTTTTGATCGCAGTAGAGTCGGCTTTCTGAACGCCATGGGAGTCTACAGCTGTGCTCCTCCAATAGGAGGGGCTCCTTTGATCAGGGTCTCTTTAGAATATGTCTTCCACAATGAGCAGGGACACGTCATTGTGCTGGAGTTTAGGGATATTCCAAGGAGTACAAATGGGATATGACTTGTTTTCAATCAACTCAACTCAGGAAAGACATGAAGTACGACAGCAGAATGAAACCTGCCCCCCCCCCCCCCCCCCCGCATCCTCCCCAACTTCTTAGTTAGATTCACCATGACAACTCGCAGAATTCCGATCACTTCCCCTGGGAGTACCACCTTCTTGTCCTTGAACATGAGGATGCTGGCTGCCCAGCACCATGTGAAACACCATCAAGGTGATTAAGAACCTTCTTCTGTTGCCTCCTACACATTCATCTTAGCTCACACTGACTTTTGGATGAGCTTTCTCGGGAGAGTCACGGTCAACAAATGTACGTAAGAAAATACATTGGGATTGGGTTTCATCAACAAATGTTCACTTTGAAACTACCAGCCCAAATGTTCATATAAACATTATATGTAATTTAGCTGGTGCTTTTACCAAAAAGCAAAACACAAGAAAGCTGAGTAGAAAATAAATAGTCAATTAACTACACAAACTGAATTGGCATCAGTGCTCTGCTCAAGAGTGTAAACCAAGGCTTAAAAAAGCCATCAGTAAACAATATAAAATTGTATATAAAAGCAACACACACAAAACCTGACTGGAAAAAAAGTCAAATAATCCCACACAGCTGACATTTTTATCAATAACTTAGTGGGACATGCACAGACAAGTGTGATGCTAAACAGGTCGCTGGGTGTGTGCTAGATGTGCTGAAAAACGCGGGGGGAAAAGCTGAAAAGAACTGGAATGGTGTACCTAAATCTACATCGGACCGGAGTTTTGAAAACAAACTGGAACTGGAATGGGATTTTCCCGTGCAGGCCGATCCGATATTGATGTGCATTTTTTTGCTAATATTGGCGATGATCCGATCCAAATATCGGATCGGGACATCCCTTTCAACCATAGGGATACAAACTCAAAGAACAAAAAACAAGAACGTACTATTTCATCAAATAAGCCGATTTACAACTGGTTATAGATAAGAGCCATTATAAGTACAACTGAGGTGCTACAATTTGTTAGTGTTTTCAGTCAAGGTAGAGTCTGAACTGGTGTGTCTTTAGTTTTGCAGCGACAGATGTGGAGGCTCTAAAAATATCTGTCACCTACAGAATTTAGTTCAAATATAAAAACAAAGCCCTTTGTTGAGGTTTGGGACTGATGATGGTGGTTCTTGTAAATGTCAATGCAGTCTTCAGACAAGGGGATGACGGGATGTGGGATGTTTTGATTAGAAGCCAATCAGAAGAGACCTGAGAGATCCTTCCACCCGATCCAGAATATAATACACCCAATTAGAGGGAGAATATTAAGACTGGCAGCTGCAAGATTGTTTAAGCATTGGCTAGTCATTTTAATGAGATTTAAAGTATTCGGAAGCCTTTCATGAGCAGTAGATTTCTGGGCTCCAGTTGCTGCTGGAGTGGGCCGAAGCATAGGCCCTTCAAGTGCTGCTGGCAGATAACTGCTCATCGCTCGCTGACTCCAAGGAGCGAGGCAGAGTTCAGTCTGAACTTAAACATATCCATCATCCAGCAGTCAATGAACCATGCTTGACATAAAACAGCAGAGCCCTGAACCCCCGCACTTGCTTCTGCGCAGACCGTCATTGCTCCCTGGGTTCCCAGTATTACACCCATGTAATTTGGATGAACGGTTCTCGAGAGATATCGAGGACACACACATGCACATACAGACAGAAGATCCTCCATGGCTGATGTGGCTTGAATAACTTTATTTCCGTTCAGATCATGTCTGCTTTTTGGGGTTTGAGTAATTCTGATGCACGACATCTGAGCTAATGTAGGTTACCAAACATACTCGCTTGACTCATGGATATTTCCTTCTAAGCATGGTAGTTTAGAGATGTGTTCTAAAGGAGATAAGTTTACAGGAGGTTACTTGGGTTTTGCGATGGAGCAGTGCCAACAGAGAATGTTATACTTCTTCAGTGAGGAGAGACTTTCCAGGGCCACAATTAGGGATGCACGATGATATCGGCACAACATCGGCTATCGGCCGATATGAATGTTTCTGCCGATGAGCCTTGCACATAAGGTGGGGTGTTTACTATGCGCGCGTGACGACCGTGAACGCAGCTTGAGCGGCAGAAATTTAAACTTCCAACATGTCGGCTGTGTAACAGGTCAATCCA
>JAHWDR010000331.1:7500-10000 GCA_021346845.1 Apeltes quadracus
AGGGTTAGGGTTAGGGTTAGGGTTAGGGTTAGGGTTAGGGTTAGGGTTAGGGTTAGGGTTAGGGTTAGGGTTAGGGTTAGGGTTAGGGTTAGGGTTAGGGTTAGGGTTAGGGTTAGGGTTAGGGTTAGGGTTAGGGTTAGGGTTAGGGTTAGGGTTAGGGTTAGGGTTAGGGTTAGGGTTAGGGTTAGGGTTAGGGTTAGGGTTAGGGTTAGGGTTAGGGTTAGGGTTAGGGTTAGGGTTAGGGTTAGGGTTAGGGTTAGGGGTTAGGGTTAGGGTTAGGGTTAGGGTTAGGGTTAGGGTTAGGGTTAGGGTTAGGGTTAGGGTTAGGGTTAGGGTTAGGGTTAGGGTTAGGGTTAGGGTTAGGGTTAGGGTTAGGGTTAGGGTTAGGGTTAGGGTTAGGGTTAGGGTTAGGGTTAGGGTTAGGGTTAGGGTTAGGGTTAGGGTTAGGGTTAGGGTTAGGGTTAGGGTTAGGGTTAGGGTTAGGGTTAGGGTTAGGGTTAGGGGTTAGGGTTAGGGTTAGGGTTAGGGTTAGGGTTAGGGTTAGGGGTTAGGGTTAGGGTTAGGGTTAGGGTTAGGGTTAGGGTTAGGGTTAGGGTTAGGGTTAGGGTTAGGGTTAGGGTTAGGGTTAGGGTTAGGGTTAGGGTTAGGGTTAGGGTTAGGGTTAGGGTTAGGGTTAGGGTTAGGGTTAGGGTTAGGGTTAGGGTTAGGGTTAGGGTTAGGGTTAGGGTTAGGGTTAGGGTTAGGGTTAGGGTTAGGGTTAGGGTTAGGGTTAGGGTTAGGGTTAGGGTTAGGGTTAGGTTAGGGTTAGGGTTAGGGTTAGGGTTAGGGTTAGGGTTAGGGTTAGGGTTAGGGTTAGGGTTAGGGTTAGGGTTAGGGTTAGGGTTAGGGTTAGGGTTAGGGTTAGGGTTAGGGTTAGGGTTAGGGTTAGGGTTAGGGTTAGGGTTAGGGTTAGGGTTAGGGTTAGGGTTAGGGTTAGGGTTAGGGTTAGGGTTAGGGTTAGGGTTAGGGTTAGGGTTAGGGTTAGGGTTAGGGTTAGGGTTAGGGTTAGGGGTTAGGGTTAGGGTTAGGGTTAGGGTTAGGGTTAGGGTTAGGGTTAGGGTTAGGGTTAGGGTTAGGGTTAGGGTTAGGGTTAGGGTTAGGGTTAGGGTTAGGGTTAGGGTTAGGGTTAGGGTTAGGGTTAGGGTTAGGGTTAGGGTTAGGGTTAGGGTTAGGGGTTAGGGTTAGGGTTAGGGTTAGGGTTAGGGTTAGGGTTAGGGTTAGGGTTAGGGTTAGGGTTAGGGTTAGGGTTAGGGTTAGGGTTAGGGTTAGGGTTAGGGTTAGGGTTAGGGTTAGGGTTAGGGTTAGGGTTAGGGTTAGGGTTAGGGTTAGGGTTAGGGTTAGGGTTAGGGTTAGGGTTAGGGTTAGGGTTAGGGTTAGGGTTAGGGTTAGGGTTAGGGTTAGGGTTAGGGTTAGGGTTAGGGTTAGGGTTAGGGTTAGGGTTAGGGTTAGGGTTAGGGTTAGGGTTAGGGTTAGGGTTAGGGTTAGGGTTAGGGTTAGGGTTAGGGTTAGGGTTAGGGTTAGGGTTAGGGTTAGGGTTAGGGTTAGGGTTAGGGTTAGGGTTAGGGTTAGGGTTAGGGTTAGGGTTAGGGTTAGGGTTAGGGTTAGGGTTAGGGTTAGGGTTAGGGTTAGGGTTAGGGTTAGGGTTAGGGTTAGGGTTAGGGTTAGGGTTAGGGTTAGGGTTAGGGTTAGGGTTAGGGTTAGGGTTAGGGTTAGGGTTAGGGTTAGGGTTAGGGTTAGGGTTAGGGTTAGGGTTAGGGTTAGGGTTAGGGTTAGGGTTAGGGTTAGGGTTAGGGTTAGGGTTAGGGTTAGGGTTAGGGTTAGGGTTAGGGTTAGGGTTAGGGTTAGGGTTAGGGTTAGGGTTAGGGTTAGGGTTAGGGTTAGGGTTAGGGTTAGGGTTAGGGGTTAGGGTTAGGGTTAGGGTTAGGGTTAGGGTTAGGGTTAGGGTTAGGGTTAGGGTTAGGGTTAGGGTTAGGGTTAGGGTTAGGGTTAGGGTTAGGGTTAGGGTTAGGGTTAGGGTTAGGGGTTAGGGTTAGGGTTAGGGTTAGGGTTAGGGTTAGGGTTAGGGTTAGGGTTAGGGTTAGGGTTAGGGTTAGGGTTAGGGTTAGGGTTAGGGTTAGGGTTAGGGTTAGGGTTAGGGTTAGGGTTAGGGTTAGGGTTAGGGTTAGGGTTAGGGTTAGGGTTAGGGTTAGGGTTAGGGTTAGGGTTAGGGTTAGGGTTAGGGTTAGGGTTAGGGTTAGGGTTAGGGGTTAGGGTTAGGGTTAGGGTTAGGGTTAGGGTTAGGGTTAGGGTTAGGGTTAGGGTTAGGGTTAGGGTTAGGGTTAGGGTTAGGGTTAGGGTTAGGGTTAGGGTTAGGGTTAGGGTTAGGGTTAGGGTTAGGGTTAGGGTTAGGGTTAGGGTTAGGGTTAGGGTTAGGGTTAGGGTTAGGGTTAGGGTTAGGGTTAGGGTTAGGGTTAGGGTTAGG
>JAHWDR010000332.1:0-7500 GCA_021346845.1 Apeltes quadracus
TATATATATATATATATATATATATATATATATATATATATATATATATATATATATATGATATATATGATATTATATAATAAACAAATAATAATATTATGAGATGATTCATAATAATTCATTGATTAATCATCAAAAATAATCTCTGGTTAATTGATAAACGTTTCTGTTGAATCCACACGACCTCAGGAGGGATTTTATCAACGAGGCTTCCTGTGAGACACAGCCGAGTTATGACCGTGTGCGTGTGTGTGTGTGTGTGTGCGTGTGCGTGTGTGCGTGTGTGCGTGTGCGTGTGTGTGTGTGTGCGTGTGCGTGTGCGTGTGTGCGTGTGTGCGTGTGCGTGTGTGCGTGTGCGTGTGTGCGTGTGCGTGTGCGTGTGTGCGTGTGTGTGTGTGCGCGTGTGCATCACAGAAGCAGAAGTGAAAACCGACGGTTCATCAAATCGATCTCACAAATGTCCCAGATTGATTTAATGATTTAATTAAAAACCTCAATATTCAACCTTTATTGGAAAACCAAAAATAGTTCAACTTTTATTTACATATATCTTACTTGTGTCACCCTGCAGGCAATATATTATATTATCACACACACATATATGTGATATGTATATATAAATATATATAAATGTGCATATACATTTATTCATTCATGAATGCTTCTTGTTTCTATGGAGCCACATTTGAAATGATAAACCATCTTATTGTCCCGCGTTCATCACCGTTGGTGACTCATGTCATGTGGGCGAACAGGTGACGACACCTTGAGGTCACCTGGTTGAATCCAAAAGCTCACAGCTGTTTCCCTCCGTCGGCCTCAGGCAGCAGAAGGACTTCCTGTCGACCAGCTGTCCACCTCCACGCCGCCATGGAGGTCCTGGTGCTCCTGCTCGCCGCGCTCCTCCTCCCGCCTGCCGGGGGAGCAGCGACTCGGCGGGTTCCGCCCCCCGCAGGTGAGTTCAGGGAGGATGAAAAAACAAACCCAGGATAGCACACCTTAAGTACCTCTTTGTTCAAGTGCCCCCCCCCCGGTGCCCCCCCAGACGGCTGCTACCTGGCGAGGACCGAGCTCAACCTGCTGAGAGAGGCGGGCCAGCCCATAATACTCTCCTTCCCCTACTTCGAGAGCGAGCTGGAGAGACTCCACATCAGCCCCTCGGCGGCGAGATGCCTCATCACCAGGGGCAACGGGACGGGGGGCGGGACCTATGAGGGCGGGGGCCGAGTCCAGCAGCGGCACAACCAGCTGTGGTTCCTCCCAGCCCAGGTGGAGGATTCTGGGGAGTATCTGTGCACGTACAGGTAACCCCCCCCCCCCCCCCCCCCCCCTGCTTCTTATTCTGTATTTGTATTTCATATAATGTTAATGTTACAGTCACAGAGAACATAAATAGTATAATAACAAATGATGAGTACTGTGAAAATGATTCCATCAGGACTCACGCACCTTGACCTTTGACCCCCTCTAAAGCTCTGCCGAGTGGTTACCCTGCATTCCTGTGTAGTAGTAGTAGTACTTTCCCTGCATACCTGTGTAGTAGTAGTAGTACTTTCCCTGCATTCCTGTGTAGTAGTAGTAGTACTTTCCCTGCATACCTGTGTATAGTAGTAGTACTTTCCCTGCATTCCTGTGTAGTAGTAGTAGTACTTTCCCTGCATACCTGTGTATAGTAGTAGTACTTTCCCTGCATTCCTGTGTAGTAGTAGTAGTACTTTCCCTGCATTCCTGTGTAGTAGTAGTAGTACTTTCCCTGCATACCTGTGTATAGTAGTAGTACTTTCCCTGCATTCCTGTGTAGTAGTAGTAGTAATTTCCCTGCATACCTGTGTAGTAGTACTTTCCCTGCATACCTGTGTAGTAGTAGTAGTACTTTCCCTGCATACCTGTGTAGTAGTAGTAGTACTTTCCCTGCATACCTGTGTAGTAGTGGTAGTAATTTCCCTGCATACCTGTGTAGTAGTAGTAGTACTTTCCCTGCATTCCTGTGTAGTAGTAGTAGTACTTTCCCTGCATACCTGTGTAGTAGTAGTAGTACTTTCCCTGCATTCCTGTGTAGTAGTAGTAGTAATTTCCCTGCATTCCTGTGTAGTAGTAGTAGTACTTTCCCTGCATACCTGTGTAGTAGTAGTAGTACTTTCCCTGCATACCTGTGTATAGTAGTAGTACTTTCCCTGCATTCCTGTGTAGTAGTAGTAGTAATTTCCCTGCATTCCTGTGTAGTAGTACTTTCCCTGCATACCTGTGTAGTAGTAGTAGTACTTTCCCTGCATACCTGTGTAGTAGTAGTAGTACTTTCCCTGCATACCTGTGTAGTAGTGGTAGTAATTTCCCTGCATACCTGTGTAGTAGTAGTACTTTCCCTGCATACCTGTGTAGTAGTAGTAGTAGTAGTAGTAGTAGTACTTTCCCTGCATACCTGTGTAGTAGTAGTAGTAGTAGTACTTTCCCTGCATACCTGTGTAGTAGTAGTAGTAGTACTTTCCCTGCATACCTGTGTAGTATGTCCCTGGATGAAGACTGTGGCCCCGCCCCCTTCCTCAGGAGCGCGAGCAGCTGTGTGCGCGCCCGCATCGGGCTGCAGGTGTTCCGGTCCGGTCCGGCGGTCCGGCGGGCCGCCTCGTTCGCGGTGCCGGTGGTCGTCGGGGAGAACCTGAGGCAGCCGTGTCCCTCCGTCAAGCTGTTCCGCGACACGCAGGGACCCGCCGAGTGGCACAAGGTGAGAAGGTGCCCCCCCGCCCCCCCCCCTCCGGTCTCGCTCCTCGCTTCTCCCCCATGACCGACGCGGCGTGTTGCCTCCCGACAGGACTCCGCCCCCCCCCGGTCGGGCTCCTTCCTGCAGGACGGGGGCAGCCTGCTCATCCCCGCGGTGAGGCGGGCGCACGAGGGCGTGTACACGTGCCGGCTGCGCGTGCTCATCGACCAGCGGGTCTTCAACGTCACGCGCACCGTGGTGCTGAGCGTAGACGGTGAGGAACAACAACAACAACAACAACATCAACAACAACGCGACCATAACACGAGCGCGTGCTGCCGCCTGCTGGTCGGACACGTGCAACACACCGAGTTACTTCAAATAAAGATATTAATAATATTCTGTTCATAATAATACAAATACATACAAATATTAAAATACTATAAGTATTATTATTAACATCACTGTGACCCATATCATTATTATAATTGTTAATTTTATTATTTCATCAAATATGTTATAATAACAAATTTGTCTGGATGATTTTCATCGTCTACATTTGTGTGTCTGTGTGAAGGCGTAGACCCCGTCACCACCTCCCTCCCTTCCTCCTCCACCTCCTCCCGCTCCTCCACCTCCTCCTCCCGCCCAACATCCTCCTCCTCCAGCAGCAGCCAGCACCACAGTGAGTTTGCTCTTTCCTGCTCTTAGATTAGGAAGGATTATCAGATTATTATCTAATGTTATTTCTTCTCGCTGCAGCCCTTCGGCCTCCTGTCATTCTGTCGCCACAGAACGGCTCCGTGTTGGAAAGTCTGCACGGTGAGCGGTGACATGAACATCCACACTCAGCCCCCCGTGCACATGGTGTGTGACCCCCTCTGACCTCTGACCTCTGCAGGCTCAGCCCTGGCGCTCTCCTGCACGGCGCTCACCGACTGCCGAGCGGCGGAGGAGACGGCGGTCACGTGGCTCGTCAACGAGCGGCCGCTGGCGTCCTCGTACCTGGAGGGGCGGGCTCTGCAGGCGGGCCGCAGGTAAATGCCGGTTGCTTCTCTGGCAGATGAAAAAGAGAAGGTCACATGTTGCTTCCTGGCTGCTCGTTTCCAGGGTAACCGCCGCGCCCGACGGCTGCCGCATCGAGCTGAGGCTGGTCGTCCTGGCGATGACGGAGGAGGACGTACAGACGGAGCTGAGGTGCGTCGCTGAGAACCGCGCGGGCCGACAGGAAGTGGTGTCCCGGCTGCAGCTGGAAGGTGAGTCGCCGCTGACGAGTCGATGCTGCTCACTGAGCCGCTCCTAACGAGACTCCGCCCCTCAGACGCCACCTCCACTTGGCTGGTGGTCTCGGCGGTGGGCGCCTCCTGCTTCCTGGCCGTGGTGTCCATCTTCCTCTTCGTCCTCCTCCGGCCCTCCGGGAAGAGGAGCATGGACTACTTCCTGGCTCGGCAGAGCAGCTTCTAGAAGGCCGAGTCCATCTTCTTCCTCGTCTCGATGTGCGCTGCGTGCGTTTGCTGTTCGCCGCCGTATTTAACTAAACTCCAGTCCAAGTCAAAGCAACGTGGAAGTTTAACTTGCTAGTTTAGTCGAGTCGGTGAAGAAAGTAAGCAGTTCTGTTCAACAAAATACCTCAAAGCTCCACGTTTACCTTCATCACAATGTTTACGCTGCACGTCACATGACCCAGACGCTGAACAGAATGTAACATTTCAAGTAAAATCAAAGTGTCTATAAAATAACAGGTATTTTACTTTATGTCACATGTTACCATGAGATGTTTGATTCTGTGATTCTTGCTTTAAAAAAATTAGTGGAATAAATGTTAAATGGCAAACAGAATGTTAATTAAGGAAACGTTTAGAACATATTTTGTTTTGAGTCTCAATGAGTCTAATTTCATTGTAGTTATTGTTTCTACTTGTTTAACTGATACAAACACGACGCACAATATCATCATTCTGTCTTTATTTGCAATAAAAAATAGGTACAAGATCTCCCCATATAAATATACCAGGACCCCACGCACGCAGGCACACACACACACACACATACACACATACACATACACACGCACGCACACACATACGCACGCACACACACACACACACACATACACACGCACGCACGCACACACACACACACATACGCACGCACACACACACACACACACGCGCGCGCACGCACACACACACACACACACACACACACACACACGCGCGCACGCACACGCACGCACGCACACACCTGGAGGGGCGGGCGGCGGCTCTGATGCTTCCTCGTCATTCATACTTCTTTTTACAAAAGTCTCACATTCCGTGTTTCCCAGCGGGGCGTCGGTGCGCGAGGTCGCTGGAACGCGTTTAAATGCTACATAACGAGACAAACGTCCCATCGTACCGCCGAGTGGCTTCACACGAGAAGACGCTCTGCTGAGAAACACTGAACACAGACAGAAGTCATCGCATGACAACGTGTCCGAAGAGAAGGTGAATACAACATTTAAAAGGCCTCAGAGTTACATTTCACGCAGCAGGAGACGGGACGTCCCACAGACCTGCTACATGGGGAACATTCACTCTGCACGTTTCCTCCTTTCTTTCCTTCATGATTTCTTTTTCTTTCGACTGAACAAACGGCCCCAGAAAAAGAAGAAGCGCTGCTCAGTGCGAGTAGGAACATCGAGGGTCAGAGAGGATTCGCTGGACTTCATGGAAGCCGGGACGGTTCGGTCTGTGCCCCCCCCCCCCCCGGCGATCACCGCTGCCTCCTCCTGGTGACGAAGATGAGGACCCTCCGGATGGCGAGGAGGCGGTCCTTCAGGGAGGTCATGGCCAGGATGGTGAGCTGGGCTCGGTTCTCCAGCGGGAGGACGGCGAGCAGCCACCAGCACCAGGCCGGCCCACTGGGACTGGCCTGCAGGGGGGGAAGGAGGGGGGGGGGAGCAGGTCAACCCTCGAGCTCATGAACAATAATCAGAATAATAATAATAATAATAGTGTTTTGTTCATTGCTCAACTCCAAATGAAACGTTTCATCAAAGTACAGCACGCGGCCGGTTCCTCTGAGCCCACCTGGGGGTCCGGGTCTTTGCTGGGGAGCTGCCCGAAGTGGCTCAGGATCTGGCTCTTCATGTCGTCCCTCAGCGAGGTGAACCAGTTGTTGGCCTGCTCGTACACGGCGCCGTGCAACTTCAGGAGCTCCGCCAGCTCCTCCCCCTCCACCTGATTGGACAGACGTTTGGAATTTAGAGTGGAATTTTAAGAAGTTGCATAATATTCCAATTAAACCACAGTCTTTATAAAGGAAGTGGATGCAGTCACGGTAACCTGGACCACGTTTAGACCTGTCAATCAGCGTGTAGCCCCGCCCTCAAGCGCCCCCTGCTTTATGGTCTACATGGACCATAATTCATTAAATGAACATGAAGCTGCATTAAACTAGAGACTGAGACCATAAACTCAAGTTTACAACGTTTACTGAGGGAATAAATCCAGAGAGAAGTAGAGTCATTTCCTCATAGACGTCTATGGGAGCAGAGGAGTCGCCCCCTGCTGGTCACTACAGAGAAGTGGAGTCATTTCCTCATAGGCGTCTATGGGAGCAGAGGAGTCGCCCCCTGCTGGTCACTACAGAGAAGTAGAGTCATTTCCTCATAGACGTCTATGGGAGCAGAGGAGTCGCCCCCTGCTGGTCACTACAGAGAAGTGGAGTCATTTCCTCATAGGCGTCTATGGGAGCAGAGGAGTCGCCCCCTGCTGGTCACTACAGAGAAGTGGAGTCATTTCCTCATAGGCGTCTATGGGAGCAGAGTCGCCGCCCCCTGCTGGTCACTACAGAGAAGTGGAGTCATTTCCTCATAGACGTCTATGGGAGCAGAGGAGTCGCCCCCTGCTGGTCACTACAGAGAAGTGGAGTCATTTCCTCATAGGCGTCTATGGGAGCAGAGTCGCCGCCCCCTGCTGGTCACTACAGAGAAGTAGAGTCATTTCCTCATAGGCGTCTATGGGAGCAGAGGAGTCGCCCCCTGCTGGTCACTACAGAGAAGTGGAGTCATTTCCTCATAGACGTCTATGGGAGCAGAGGAGTCGCCCCCTGCTGGTCACTACAGAGAAGTAGAGTCATTTCCTCATAGACGTCTATGGGAGCAGAGGAGTCGCCCCCTGCTGGTCACTACAGAGAAGTAGAGTCATTTCCTCATAGGCGTCTATGGGAGCAGAGGAGTCGCCCCCTGCTGGTCACTACAGAGAAGTGGAGTCATTTCCTCATAGACGTCTATGGGAGAAGAGGAGTCGCCCCCTGCTGGTCACCACACAGAATGCAGGTTAAGCACCTTCTTGTCCTCCAGGTACTCGATCTTGGCCGTGTTGTATCCGTCTCTCTGTCCGTGGCCGAGCACCTTGAACCGCGACACTCCGATGGTGTCGACCACCGAGCGACCGTCGGGAAAGAACTTCACGTCTCGCACCTGAAGAGGCAGTTTGGATCCGTTACTCGACTTCACACGCACACAAACACACGCACGCACTCGCGCACAGACACACACCTCCAGCATGCAGCCGTAGTCGGCGAAGCCCTTGAGCTCGTCGGCGATGCACATGCCGAACTGCTTGGTGCCCGTCTCCATGGAGCGGCGGATCATGAGGCGGTAGCGCGGCTCGAACACGTGCAGCGGGCAGGTGATGGTGGGGAACGCCATGGTGCAGATGAAGATGGGGACCTCCTGGTTCAAGCTGCAGCACGTGGGGGAGACAAACAGCCGTCAGAGGTTTTTGTGCGTCGTTATGGAAACGCTAGAAGAAGTTGTG
>JAHWDR010000054.1:0-102496 GCA_021346845.1 Apeltes quadracus
ACATCAAAGCGGGGCGCGTGTGGTGGCGCACAGCGCGGACCATCGTCTCACATCCGCGTAGCAGCGCTCGCTTCTTCTTCCTGTGTTCCTGGCGCCGCGCGTCAAACCGTGGGGCATGTGGCCCACGTGCGCCTCCCGAGCGTCTATTAGCGACCCTCCCTACCTGTCTGTCACACTACGGACTCACGCACGACCCTCACCGACGTTTGAAAACTTAAAACATGACCCGTGGCTGAAATAATACCTCTATTGCGGCTTTTAAACCTTCTGCATGACCGATTCACAGCGAGACGCTGGAACTGTCACACGTTCCAACTTTGAAGACTGTGCTTAGTCAAGATGCCTTTACGTGTTGTCGGATATGTAATTGGCGATGCCAACGCTGGTCAATTGGTGAAGCAAATTGCATGGTAGTTAGCTTAATGACCTATATTGATGATACGCTAAACAATAGAAGGTAGTTGCATAGATTAATAAACTTCCCTGCACTTAATCAGATCAATTTTCTTGCACACCCGACATGTTCTGGCGAGTAAATAATTGCTAACACACATTCTGTTGCGTTATTTAGTTTCTGATTGGGTGAATTGGTAGTGCTGTCCAGTATCTTAGCATATGCGATTATTTTCAAAACTAAAAACTTGAACACTATTTTAGACCCCAATTAAAGCATAGCGGGTGTTTTTCGGGTTCCTAGTTTACTCAGAGTACATGAACGCAGCATCGACCTCTGGACGGCGACTCCAAACGTTTTCTCGGCCAGAAACCTCAGCTCCCACATGGGCTATCGCACTCTCTCACACCCCCGGTGCTATTTTGGATGATGACCAGCGAGCTCTTAAAACGTTGGCGTTTCTTAAAGAGATAAAAGCATCAGTTTGAATGGGCGCAGACCACATCTCAAACTGTGAATGTAATGGTCCAGTGGACCGGAAGAGTAGATGTTTAGTTGGTAGTTACTTCACTTGTTACTTTACTGTAATACATCTTCGTTGTTTCACGGTATCATCATCAAGTAGTATCTTGTATTTAACCATAACTTATACATGAAGTAGTTTACGTTTGCATATTGTATAATATTCTATTGACAGAGAGGGGTATATGTTGTATATGTAAGAAATGAAATAGTTTGTATTGGATTTTCGTGGTGCTAATTGCGTTGGAATTTTTTCAGCAAAAAAGCGTATTTGAAATGTGCAAACCCCCCCCCCCCCCCCAAAAAAAATGGGCGCAATAGTGATACACCATTTTCTAGCATATTTAACGTAGACACTTATGGGCTGCGAGACTGGACCTCTATTATAAGTACTAGGCTGTGGTGTTGCAATAACGTCCTCTTGTGCTGATACGGTGTACTGCAAAGAGATAGCGTCGCTGCAGTCTGCAGAATGTGTCCAATTTTAAAAGACATACAATAGTAACTTATTCATACAGAACTTAGTAATGTTGTAAGAGGAACTGTATGTCAAAAGCATGCTATTTGCAGTATCTTTATTAAAAGTTTGAGCTGTCTGTATGCACAGTAAGTGGCTGATATGTTGCAGCTGTGTGAAATAGCTGAGTAGAAAGGAAGTAAAAACAGCAAATTGGAAAAATGTTTTTTTGGAACACAAGTTGAAGCACAGACTCTCACAACAAAGAAGACTACTGCTGCAAAAAGGAAATACCTACTCTTTTCCCTGAATTATCTCACTTAAGTTAAGAGAACTTTTGATAGGACAAAAGCATCCATTGCTCCATAATGAGAGCATCAGTCCCCTCTTCCTAGTTCCACAAGCACTTTCACTGTCCTCGGCCTGCTTAAGCCCAGGCCATTTTCCCAAAGTGACAGCATAACATTATTACACAACCTGCCGTATCATATGATACTACCATTTTGGGGAAATTTACACTCACAGAATACATTAAAAAATATTTGATTATGCACATATGTGATCATTTATGTACAGAAATTAATTGGTCATACATTTTTGTAGTTCATAGTCGTTCCCAACAGCCATAACAGACACAACAATTCAATGCATCACATGTGGTTCAGTTACAGCTGCCTGTAATTATACACTTGGCCAGTTGATGGTTTTGTGTGCACATGAAGCTTGGAGAAATGAACCCTTTCTCGAACTAATTGGCTGAATTGGTTCGATGCGGAGAAACTGTCAAACTGTCTCACCATCACTAGTTAGAATCAAGAGTCTTTTCCGTTTGACCATCCCTCGCGCCTGTTTTCTATTGCCTCTACCAAGGAACTCGAAATCAATGGGTGCCTACAGGTATTTTTACAGATAAAGTAAAGGTGTAAAAGTCAGTGTCCACGCCCCCTGGGAGTGGTCTCCTGGTGAGTTCAATGTAGTTCGGATTTCGAAGGTCTCTCAGTCAACATCAGCTGTGGTGCCACCAAACATCACATGCATGCATTTCGGTTGATTACATTACATTACATACAATCAAAGCTGTACATTGATATTATTCTATTGATTACATTAGCTTTTAGCCTCAACGTTACCTCCACGATACAGTGAGCCCCAGTGTGGGGGTTAACATTTACTCTTTCCATTTGTAATATTAAACATGGTATTAACTATGATAACAGATTGCTAAAGTTCGTTGGTAACATTTTTAATTACTATTTTATTTGAACTTGGTCTTTGATGTAAGCCAGAGGGTAAAAGTGGAAGTGACTTGAGTGTCTCATCTTGGCTGGTGCTTTTGCCATATCACATCCTTGTGCATGCTTGTGTCACCATAGGAAATGTTGGTCAAAGCTCAAGTGTGGCTCAAAGAGCTCCCGATTTGGTCCAACAAAGTTGTTTCCTTTTTTCTCCATTTAAAGGCTTTTGCACAGCGAGATAATGCCTAAACGGACCAGAGTTGAGAATGCATCAATTGACAACAGAGTTTTCATCTACCTACTGCCTCAGGATTACACAAACGATAGTTTTATGAAGCTAGCATCATTTCTGAATACTTTTTTCACCCAGATTTGGTCCAACAAAGTTGTTTCCCTTTTCCCTAATTTCAAGTCGTTTGCACAGCGAGATAATGCCTAAACGGACCAGATTTGAGAATGCATCAGTTGACAGAGTTTTCATCTATCTACTGCCTCAGGATTACACAAATGATAGTTTTATGAAGCTACCATCATTTCTGAATACCTTTTCCACCCAGATTTGGTCCAACAAAGTTGTTTCCCTTTTCCTCAATTTCAAGTCGTTTGCACAGCGAGATAATGCCTAAACGGACCAGATTTGAGAATGCATCAGTTGACAGAGTTTTCATCTACCTACTGCCTCAGGATTACACAAATGATAGTTTTATCAAGCTATCATCATTTCGGAATACTTTATTCACCCAGATTGGGTCCAACAAAGTTGTGTCCTCTTCCTCAATTTTAATGCGTTTGCACAGTGAGATAATGCCTAAAACGGACAACATTTGAGAATGCAGCAGTTGGCAGAGTTTTCATCTACCTACTGCCTCAGGATTACACAAATGATAGTTTTATGAAGCTACCATCATTTCTGAATACTTTTTTCACCCTGATTTGGTCCAACAAAGTTGTTTCCTTTTTTCTCCATTTAAAGGCTTTTGCACAGCGAGATAATGCCTTAACGTACCAGATTTGAGAATGCATCAATTGACAACAGAGTTTTCATCTATCTACTGCCTCAGGATTACACAAATGATAGATTTATGAAGCTAGCATCATTTCTGAATACTTTTTTCACCCTGATTTGGTCCAACAAAGTTGTTTCCTTTTTTCTCCATTTAAAGGCTTTTGCACAGCGAGATAATGCTAAACGTATCAGATTTGAGAATGCATCAATTGACAACAGAGTTTTCATCTACCTACTGCCTCAGGATTACACAAATGATAGTTTTATGAAGCTAGCATCATTTCTGAAGACTTTTTTCACCCAGATTTGGTTCAACAAAGTTGTTTCCCTTTTCCTCAATTTCAAGTCGTTTGCACAGCGAGATAATGCCTAAACGGACCAGATTTGAGAATGCATCAGTTGACAGAGTTTTCATCTATCTACTGCCTCAGGATTACACAAATGATAGTTTTATGAAGCTACCATCATTTCTGAATACTTTTTTCACCCTGAATTGGTCCAACAAAGTTGTTTCCTTTTTTCTCCATTTAAAGGCTTTTGCACAGCGAGATGCCTAAACGGACCAGATTTGAGAATGCATCAGTTGACAGAGTTTTCATCTATCTACTGCCTCAGGATTACACAAATGATAGATTTATGAAGCTAGCATCATTTCTGAATACTTTTTTCACCCTGATTTGGTCCAACAAAGTTGTTTCCTTTTTTCTCCATTTAAAGGCTTTTGCACAGCGAGATAATGCTAAACGTATCAGATTTGAGAATGCATCAATTGACAACAGAGTTTTCATCTACCTACTGCCTCAGGATTACACAAATGATAGTTTTATGAAGCTAGCATCATTTCTAAAGACTTTTTTCACCCAGATTTGGTTCAACAAAGTTGTTTCCCTTTTCCTCAATTTCAAGTCGTTTGCACAGCGAGATAATGCCTAAACGGACCAGATTTGAGAATGCATCAGTTGACAGAGTTTTCATCTATCTACTGCCTCAGGATTACACAAATGATAGTTTTATGAAGCTACCATCATTTCTGAATACTTTTTTCACCCTGAATTGGTCCAACAAAGTTGTTTCCTTTTTTCTCCATTTAAAGGCTTTTGCATAGCGAGATGCCTAAACGGACCAGATTTGAGAATGCATCAGTTGACAACAGAGTTTTCATCTACCTACTGCCTCAGGATTACACAAATGATAGTTTTATGAAGCTAGCATCATTTCTGAATACTTTATTCACCCAGATTGGGTCCAACAAAGTTGTGTCCTCTTCCTCAATTTGAATGCGTTTGCACAGTGAGATAATGCCTAAAACGGACAACATTTGAGAATGCATCAGTTATCAGAGTTTTCATCTATCCACTGCCTCAGGATTACACAAACGATAGTTTTATCAAGCTATCATCATTTCTGAATACTTTATTCACCCAGATTGGGTCCAACAAAGTTGTTTCCCTTTTCCTCAATTTCAAGTCGTTTGCACAGCGAGATAATGCCTAAACGGACCAGATTTGAGAATGCATCAGTTGACAACAGAGTTTTCATCTATCTACTGCCTCAGGATTACACAAACGATAGTTTTATCAAGCTATCATCATTTCGGAATACTTTATTCACCCAGATTGGGTCCAACAAAGTTGTGTCCTCTTCCTCAATTTTAATGCGTTTGCACAGTGAGATAATGCCTAAAACGGACAACATTTGAGAATGCAGCAGTTGGCAGAGTTTTCATCTACCTACTGCCTCAGGATTACACAAATGATAGTTTTATGAAGCTACCATCATTTCTGAATACTTTTTTCACCCTGATTTGGTCCAACAAAGTTGTTTCCTTTTTTCTCCATTTAAAGGCTTTTGCACAGCGAGATAATGCCTTAACGTACCAGATTTGAGAATGCATCAATTGACAACAGTTTTCATCTACCTACTGCCTCAGGATTACACAAATGATAGTTTTATGAAGCTAGCATCATTTCTGAAGACTTTTTTCACCCTGAATTTGGTCCAACAAAGTTGTTTCCCTTTTTCCTCAATTTCAAGGCTTTTGCACAGCGAGATAATGCCTAACGGACCAGATTTGAGAATGCATCAGTTGACAGAGTTTTCATCTACCTACTGCCTCAGGATTACACAAATGATAGTTTTATGAAGCTAGCATCATTTCTGAATACTTTATTCACCCAGATTTGGTCCAACAAAGTTGTTTCCCCTTTCCTCAATTATCAAGTCGTTTGCACAGCGAGATAATGCCTAAACGGACCAGATTTGAGAATGCATCAGTTGACAGAGTTTTCATCTATCTACTGCCTCAGGATTACACAAATGATAGATTTATGAAGCTAGCATCATTTCTGAATACTTTATTCACCCATGATTTGGTCCAACAAAGTTGTTTCCTTCTTTCCTCCATTTAAAGGATTTTGCACAGCGAGATAATGCTAAACGGACCAGATTTGAGAATGCATCAGTTGACAGAGTTTTCATCTATCCTACTGCCTCAGGATTACACAAATGATAGATTTATGAAGCTAGCATCATTTCTGAATACTTTTTTCACCCTGATTTGGTCCAACAAAGTTGTTTCCTTTTTCTCCATTTAAAGGCTTTTGCACAGCGAGATAATGCCTAAACGTA
Source organism: Apeltes quadracus (assembly GCA_021346845.1). Classification (NCBI taxonomy): domain Eukaryota; kingdom Metazoa; phylum Chordata; class Actinopteri; order Perciformes; family Gasterosteidae; genus Apeltes; species Apeltes quadracus. The sequence continues at coordinate 6,243 of JAHWDR010000054.1, forward strand.
CCAGATTTGAGAATGCATCAGTTGACAAGAGTTTTCATCTATCCTACTGCCTCAGGATTACACAAACGATAGTTTATGAAGCTATCATCATTTCTGAATACTTTTTTCACCCAGATTTGGTCCAACAAAGTTGTTTCCCTTTTCCTCAATTTAAGGCGTTTGCACAGCGAGATAATGCCTAAACGGACCAGATTTGAGAATGCATCAGTTGGCAGAGTTTTCATCTATCTACTGCCTCAGGATTACACAAATGATAGATTTTATGAAGCTAGCATCATTTCTGAATACTTTATTCACCCAGATTTGGTCCAACAAAGTTGTTTCCTTTTTTCTCCTTTAAAGGCTTTTGCACAGCGAGATAATGCCTAAACGGACCAGATTTGAGAATGCATCAGTTGACAGAGTTTTCATCTACCTACTGCCTCAGGATTACACAAATGATAGTTTTATGAAGCTAGCATCATTTCTGAATACTTTTTTCACCCCGATTTGGTCCAACAAAGTTGTTTCCTTTTTTCTCCTTTAAAGGCTTTTGCACAGCGAGATAATGCCTAAACGGACCAGATTTGAGAATGCATCAGTTGACAGAGTTTTCATCTACCTACTGCCTCAGGATTACACAAATGATAGTTTTATGAAGCTACCATCATTTCTGAATACTTTTTTCACCCTGATTTGGTCCAACAAAGTTGTTTCCTTTTTTCTCCATTTAAAGGCTTTTGCACAGCGAGATAATGCCTAAACGTATCAGATTTGAGAATGCATCAATTGACAACGGAGTTTTCATCTACCTACTGCCTCAGGATTACACAAATGATAGTTTTATGAAGCTACCATCATTTCTGAATACTTTTTTCACCCAGATTTGGTCCAACAAAGTTGTTTCCTTTTTTCTCCATTTAAAGGCTTTTGCATAGCGAGAATGCCTAAACGGACCAGATTTGAGAATGCATCAGTTGACAACAGAGTTTTCATCTACCTACTGCCTCAGGATTACACAAATGATAGTGTTATGAAGCTACCATCATTTCTGAATACTTTTTTCACCCTGAATTGGTCCAACAAAGTTGTTTCCTTTTTTCTTCATTTAAAGGCTTTTGCACAGCGAGATAATGCCTTAACGTACCAGATTTGAGAATGCATCAATTGACAGAGTTTTCATCTACCTACTGCCTCAGGATTACACAAATGATAGTTTTATGAAGCTAGCATCATTTCTGAATACTTTATTCACCCAGATTTGGTCCAACAAAGTTGTTTCCCTTTTCCTCAATTTCAAGTCGTTTGCACAGCGAGATAATGCCTAAACGGACCAGATTTGAGAATGCATCAATTGAAAACAGAGTTTTTATCTACCTACTGCCTCAGGATTACACAAATGATAGTTTTATGAAGCTAGCATCATTTCTGAATACTTTATTCACCCAGATTGGGTCCAACAAAGTTGTGTCCTCTTCCTCAATTTAATGCGTTTGCACAGTGAGATAATGCCTAAACGGACAACATTTGAGAATGCAGCAGTTGGCAGAGTTTTCCTCTACCTACTGCCTCGGGATTACACAAACAATAGTTTTATGAAGCTACCATCATTTCTGAATACTTTTTTCACCCCGATTTGGTCCAACAAAGTTGTTTCCTTTTTCTCCATTTAAAGGCTTTTGCACAGCGAGATGCCTAAACGGACCAGATTTGAGAATGCATCAGTTGACAGAGTTTTCGTCTACCTACTGCCTCAGGATTACACAAACGATAGTTTTATCAAGCTATCATCATTTCGGAATACTTTATCACCCAGATTGGGTCCAACAAAGTTGTGTCCTCTTCCTCAATTTTAATGCGTTTGCACAGTGAGATAATGCCTAAAACGGACAACATTTGAGAATGCAGCAGTTGGCAGAGTTTTCATCTACCTACTGTCTCAGGATTACACAAACGATAGTTTTATCAAGGCTATCATCATTTCGGAATACTTTATCACCCAGATTGGGTCCAACAAAGTTGTGTCCTCTTCCTCAATTTTAATGCGTTTGCACAGTGAGATAATGCCTAAAACGGACAACATTTGAGAATGCAGCAGTTGGCAGAGTTTTCATCTACCTACTGTCTCGGGATTACACAAACAATAGTTTTATGAAGCTACCATCATTTCTAAATACTTTTTTCACCCCGATTTGGTCCAACAAAGTTGTTTCCTTTTTTCTCCATTTAAAGGCTTTTGCATAGCGAGATGCCTAAACGGACCAGATTTGAGAATGCATCAGTTGACAGAGTTTTCATCTACCTACTGCCTCAGGATTACACAAATGATAGATTTATGAATGCTAGCCATCATTTCTGAATACTTTTTTCACCCTGATTTGGTCCAACAAAGTTGTTTCCTTTTTTCTCCATTTAAAGGCTTTTGCACAGCGAGATAATGCTAAACGTATCAGATTTGAGAATGCATCAGTTGACAGAGTTTTCATCTACCTACTGCCTCAGGATTACACAAATGATAGTTTTATGAAGCTAGCCATCATTTCTGAATACTTTATTCACCCAGATTGGGTCCAACAAAGTTGTTTCCTCTTTCCTCAATTTTCAATGCGTTTGCACAGCGAGATAATGCCTAAACGGACCAGATTTGAGAATGCATCAGTTGATCAGAGTTTTCATCTATCCTACTGCCTCAGGATTACACAAATGATAGTTTTATGAAGCTATCATCATTTCTGAATACTTTATTCACCCAGATTGGGTCCAACAAAGTTGTGTCCTCTTCCTCAATTTAATGCGTTTGCACAGTGAGATAATGCCTAAAACGGACAACATTTGAGAATGCATCAGTTATCAGAGTTTTCATCTATCCACTGCCTCAGGATTACACAAACGATAGTTTTATCAAGCTATCATCATTTCGGAATACTTTATTCACCCAGATTGGGTCCAACAAAGTTGTTTCCTCTTCCTCAATTTTAATGCGTTTGCACAGTGAGATAATGCCTAAAACGGACAACATTTGAGAATGCAGAAGTTGGCAGAGTTTTCATCTACCTACTGTCTCGGGATTACACAAACAATAGTTTTATGAAGCTACCATCATTTCTAAATACTTTTTTCACCCCGATTTGGTCCAACAAAGTTGTTTCCTTTTTTCTCCATTTAAAGGCTTTTGCACAGCGAGATGCCTAAACGGACCAGATTTGAGAATGCATCAGTTGACAGAGTTTTCATCTACCTACTGCCTCAGGATTACACAAATGATAGTTTTATGAAGCTACCATCATTTCTGAATACTTTTTTCACCCTGATTTGGTCCAACAAAGTTGTTTCCTTTTTTCTCCATTTAAAGGCTTTTGCATAGCGAGATGCCTAAACGGACCAGATTTGAGAATGCATCAGTTGACAACAGAGTTTTCATCTACCTACTGCCTCAGGATTACACAAATGATAGTGTTATGAAGCTACCATCATTTCTGAATACTTTTTTCACCCTGAATTGGTCCAACAAAGTTGTTTCCTTTTTTCTTCATTTAAAGGCTTTTGCACAGCGAGATAATGCCTTAACGTACCAGATTTGAGAATGCATCAATTGACAGAGTTTTCATCTACCTACTGCCTCAGGATTACACAAATGATAGTTTTATGAAGCTAGCATCATTTCTGAATACTTTATTCACCCAGATTGGGTCCAACAAAGTTGTGTCCTCTTCCTCAATTTTAATGCGTTTGCACAGTGAGATAATGCCTAAAACGGACAACATTTGAGAATGCATCAGTTGACAGAGTTTTCATCTACCTACTGCCTCAGGATTACACAAACGATAGTTTTATCAAGCTATCATCATTTCGGAATACTTTATTCACCCAGATTGGGTCCAACAAAGTTGTGTCCTCTTCCTCAATTTTAATGCGTTTGCACAGTGAGATAATGCCTAAAACGGACAACATTTGAGAATGCAGCAGTTGGCAGAGTTTTCATCTACCTACTGTCTCGGGATTACACAAACAATAGTTTTATGAAGCTACCATCATTTCTAAATACTTTTTTCACCCCGATTTGGTCCAACAAAGTTGTTTCCTTTTTTCTCCATTTAAAGGCTTTTGCATAGCGAGATGCCTAAACGGACCAGATTTGAGAATGCATCAGTTGAACAGAGTTTTCATCTACCTACTGCCTCAGGATTACACAAATGATAGTTTTATGAAGCTACCATCATTTCTGAATACTTTTTTCACCCTGATTTGGTCCAACAAAGTTGTTTCCTTTTTTCTCCATTTAAAGGCTTTTGCACAGCGAGATAATGCCTAACGTATCCAGATTTGAGAATGCATCAATTGACAACAGAGTTTTCATCTACCTACTGCCTCAGGATTACACAAGTGAAAGTTTTATGAAGCTATCATCATTTCTGAAGACTTTTTTCACCCCGATTTGGTCCAACAAAGTTGTTTCCTTTTTTCCTCAATTTCAAGTCGTTTGCACAGCGAGATAATGCCTAAACGGACCAGATTTGAGAATGCATCAGTTGACAAGAGTTTTCATCTACCTACTGCCTCAGGATTACACAAATGATAGTTTTATGAAGCTAGCATCATTTCTGAATACTTTATTCACCCAGATTTGGTCCAACAAAGTTGTTTCCATTTTCCTCAATTTCAAGTCGTTTGCACAGCGAGATAATGCCTAAACGGACCAGATTTGAGAATGCATCAGTTGACAGAGTTTTCATCTACCTACTGCCTCAGGATTACACAAATGATAGTTTTATGAAGCTAGCATCATTTCTGAATACTTTATTCACCCAGATTGGGTCCAACAAAGTTGTGTCCTCTTTCCTCAATTTAATGCAGTTTGCACAGCGAGATAATGCCTAAACGGACCAGATTTGAGAATGCATCAGTTGACAGAGTTTTCATCTACCTACTGCCTCAGGATTACACAAATGATAGTTTTATGAAGCTAGCATCATTTCTGAATACTTTATTTCACCCAGATTGGGTCCAACAAAGTTGTGTCCTCTTCCTCAATTTAATGCGTTTGCACAGTGAGATAATGCCTAAACGGACAACATTTGAGAATGCATCAGTTATCAGAGTTTTCATCTATCCTACTGCCTCAGGATTACACAAACGATAGTTTTATCAAGCTATCATCATTTCGGAATACTTTATTCACCCAGATTGGGTCCAACAAAGTTGTGTCCTCTTCCTCAATTTTAATGCGTTTGCACAGTGAGATAATGCCTAAAACGGACAACATTTGAGAATGCAGCAGTTGGCAGAGTTTTCATCTACCTACTGTCTCGGGATTACACAAACAATAGTTTTATGAAGCTACCATCATTTCTAAATACTTTTTTCACCCCGATTTGGTCCAACAAAGTTGTTTCCTTTTTTCTCCATTTAAAGGCTTTTGCACAGCGAGATGCCTAAACGGACCAGATTTGAGAATGCATCAGTTGACAGAGTTTTCATCTACCTACTGCCTCAGGATTACACAAATGATAGTTTTATGAATGCTACCATCATTTCTGAATACTTTTTTCACCCTGATTTGGTCCAACAAAGTTGTTTCCTTTTTTCTCCATTTAAAGGCTTTTGCACAGCGAGATAATGCTAAACGTATCAGATTTGAGAATGCATCAATTGACAACAGAGTTTTCATCTACCTACTGCCTCAGGATTACACAAATGATAGTTTTATGAAGCTAGCATCATTTCTGAAGACTTTTTTCACCCAGATTTGGTTCAACAAAGTTGTTTCCCTTTTCCTCAATTTCAAGTCGTTTGCACAGCGAGATAATGCCTAAACGGACCAGATTTGAGAATGCATCAGTTGACAGAGTTTTCATCTACCTACTGCCTTAGGATTACACAAATGATAGTTTTATGAAGCTAGCATCATTTCTGAATACTTTATTCACCCAGATTTGGTCCAACAAAGTTGTTTCCCTTTTCCTCAATTTCAAGTCGTTTGCACAGCGAGATAATGCCTAAACGGACCAGATTTGAGAATGCATCAGTTGACAGAGTTTTCATCTACCTACTGCCTCAGGATTACACAAATGATAGTTTTATGAAGCTAGCATCATTTCTGAATACTTTATTCACCCAGATTGGGTCCAACAAAGTTGTGTCCTCTTCCTCAATTTTAATGCGTTTGCACAGCGAGATAATGCCTAAACGGACCAGATTTGAGAATGCATCAGTTGACAGAGTTTTCATCTACCTACTGCCTCAGGATTACACAAATGATAGTTTTATGAAGCTAGCATCATTTCTGAATACTTTATTCACCCAGATTGGGTCCAACAAAGTTGTGTCCTCTTCCTCAATTTATTGCGTTTGCACAGTGAGATAATGCCTAAAACGGACAACATTTGAGAATGCATCAGTTATCAGAGTTTTCATCTATCCACTGCCTCAGGATTACACAAACGATAGTTTTATCAAGCTATCATCATTTCGGAATACTTTATTCACCCAGATTGGGTCCAACAAAGTTGTGTCCTCTTCCTCAATTTTAATGCGTTTGCACAGTGAGATAATGCCTAAAACGGACAACATTTGAGAATGCAGAAGTTGGCAGAGTTTTCATCTACCTACTGTCTCGGGATTACACAAACAATAGTTTTATGAAGCTACCATCATTTCTAAATACTTTTTTCACCCCGATTTGGTCCAACAAAGTTGTTTCCTTTTTTCTCCATTTAAAGGCTTTTGCACAGCGAGATAATGCCTAAACGGACCAGATTTGAGAATGCATCAGTTGACAGAGTTTTCATCTACCTACTGCCTCAGGATTACACAAATGATAGTTTTATGAAGCTACCATCATTTCTGAATACTTTTTTCACCCTGATTTGGTCCAACAAAGTTGTTTCCTTTTTCTCCATTTAAAGGCTTTTGCACAGCGAGATAATGCCTAAACGTATCAGATTTGAGAATGCATCAATTGACAACGAGTTTTCATCTACCTACTGCCTCAGGATTACACAAATGATAGTTTTATGAAGCTAGCATCATTTCTGAATACTTTATTCACCCAGATTTGGTCCAACAAAGTTGTTTCCCTTTTCCTCAATTTCAAGTCGTTTGCACAGCGAGATAATGCCTAAACGGACCAGATTTGAGAATGCATCAGTTGACAGAGTTTTCATCTACCTACTGCCTCAGGATTACACAAATGATAGTTTTATGAAGCTAGCATCATTTCTGAATACTTTATTCACCCAGATTGGGTCCAACAAAGTTGTGTCCTCTTCCTCAATTTAATGCGTTTGCACAGTGAGATAATGCCTAAAACGGACAACATTTGAGAATGCATCAGTTATCAGAGTTTTCATCTATCCACTGCCTCAGGATTACACAAACGATAGTTTTATCAAGCTATCATCATTTCGGAATACTTTATTCACCCAGATTGGGTCCAACAAAGTTGTGTCCTCTTCCTCAATTTTAATGCGTTTGCACAGTGAGATAATGCCTAAAACGGACAACATTTGAGAATGCAGCAGTTGGCAGAGTTTTCATCTACCTACTGTCTCGGGATTACACAAACAATAGTTTTATGAAGCTACCATCATTTCTAAATACTTTTTTCACCCCGATTTGGTCCAACAAAGTTGTTTCCTTTTTTCTCCATTTAAAGGCTTTTGCATAGCGAGATGCCTAAACGGACCAGATTTGAGAATGCATCAGTTGACAACAGAGTTTTCATCTACCTACTGCCTCAGGATTACACAAATGATAGTGTTATGAAGCTACCATCATTTCTGAATACTTTTTTCACCCTGAATTGGTCCAACAAAGTTGTTTCCTTTTTTCTTCATTTAAAGGCTTTTGCACAGCGAGATAATGCCTTAACGTACCAGATTTGAGAATGCATCAATTGACAGAGTTTTCATCTACCTACTGCCTCAGGATTACACAAATGATAGTTTTATGAAGCTAGCATCATTTCTGAATACTTTATTCACCCAGATTTGGTCCAACAAAGTTGTTTCCCTTTTCCTCAATTTCAAGTCGTTTGCACAGCGAGATAATGCCTAAACGGACCAGATTTGAGAATGCATCAATTGACAACAGAGTTTTCATCTACCTACTGCCTCAGGATTACACAAACGATAGTTTTATGAAGCTATCATCATTTCTGAATACTTTATTCACCCAGATTGGGTTCAACAAAGTTGTTTCCCTTTTCCTCAATTTCAAGTCGTTTGCACAGCGAGATAATGCCTAAACGGACCAGATTTGAGAATGCATCAGTTGACAGAGTTTTCATCTACCTACTGCCTCGGGATTACACAAACAATAGTTTTATGAAGCTACCATCATTTCTAAATACTTTTTTCACCCCGATTTGGTCCAACAAAGTTGTTTCCTTTTTTCTCCATTTAAAGGCTTTTGCATAGCGAGATGCCTAAACGGACCAGATTTGAGAATGCATCAGTTGACAGAGTTTTCATCTACCTACTGCCTCAGGATTACACAAATGATAGTTTTATGAAGCTACCATCATTTCTGAATACTTTTTTCACCCAGATTTGGTCCAACAAAGTTGTTTCCTTTTTTCTCCATTTAAAGGCTTTTGCACAGCGAGATAATGCCTAAACGTACCAGATTTGAGAATGCATCAATTGACAACAGAGTTTTCATCTACCTACTGCCTCAGGATTACACAAATGATAGTTTTATGAAGCTAGCATCATTTCTGAAGACTTTATTCACCCAGATTGGGTCCAACAAAGTTGTTTCCCTTTTCCTCAATTTCAAGTCGTTTGCACAGCGAGATAATGCCTAAACGGACCAGATTTGAGAATGCATCAGTTGACAGAGTTTTCATCTACCTACTGCCTCAGGATTACACAAATGATAGTTTTATGAAGCTACCATCATTTCTGAATACTTTATTCACCCAGATTGGGTCCAACAAAGTTGTGTCCTCTTCCTCAATTTTAATGCGTTTGCACAGTGAGATAATGCCTAAAACGGACAACATTTGAGAATGCAGAAGTTGGCAGAGTTTTCATCTACCTACTGTCTCGGGATTACACAAACAATAGTTTTATGAAGCTACCATCATTTCTAAATACTTTTTTCACCCCGATTTGGTCCAACAAAGTTGTTTCCTTTTTGTTCCATTTAAAGGCTTTTGCACAGCGAGATGCCTAAACGGACCAGATTTGAGAATGCATCAGTTGACAGAGTTTTCATCTACCTACTGCCTCAGGATTACACAAATGATAGTTTTATGAAGCTAGCATCATTTCTGAATACTTTTTTCACCCTGATTTGGTCCAACAAAGTTGTTTCCTTTTTCTCCATTTAAAGGCTTTTGCACAGCGAGATAATGCCTAAACGTACCAGATTTGAGAATGCATCAATTGACAACAGAGTTTTCATCTACCTACTGCCTCAGGATTACACAAATGATAGTTTTATGAAGCTAGCATCATTTCTGAATACTTTATTCACCCAGATTGGGTCCAACAAAGTTGTTTCCCTTTTCCTCAATTTCAAGTCGTTTGCACAGCGAGATAATGCCTAAACGGACCAGATTTGAGAATGCATCAGTTGACAGAGTTTTCATCTACCTACTGCCTCAGGATTACACAAATGATAGTTTTATGAAGCTACCATCATTTCTGAATACTTTTTTCACCCTGAATTGGTCCAACAAAGTTGTTTCCTTTTTTCTTCATTTAAAGGCTTTTGCACAGCGAGATAATGCCTTAACGTACCAGATTTGAGAATGCATCAATTGACAGAGTTTTCATCTACCTACTGCCTCAGGATTACACAAATGATAGTTTTATGAAGCTAGCATCATTTCTGAATACTTTATTCACCCAGATTTGGTCCAACAAAGTTGTTTCCCTTTTCCTCAATTTCAAGTCGTTTGCACAGCGAGATAATGCCTAAACGGACCAGATTTGAGAATGCATCAAGTTGACACAGAGTTTTCATCTACCTACTGCCTCAGGATTACACAAACGATAGTTTTATGAAGCTAGCATCATTTCTGAATACTTTTTTCACCCAGATTTGGTCCAACAAAGTTGTTTCCCTTTTCCTCAATTTCAAGTCGTTTGCACAGCGAGATAATGCCTAAACGGACCAGATTGAGAATGCATCAAGTTGACAAGAGTTTTCATCTACCTACTGCCTCAGGATTACACAAATGATAGTTTTATGAAGCTATCATCATTTCGGAATACTTTATTCACCCAGATTGGGTCCAACAAAGTTGTGTCCTCTTCCTCAATTTTAATGCGTTTGCACAGTGAGATAATGCCTAAAACGGACAACATTTGAGAATGCATCAGTTATCAGAGTTTTCATCTACCTACTGCCTCAGGATTACACAAACGATAGTTTTATCAAGCTATCATCATTTCGGAATACTTTATTCACCCAGATTGGGTCCAACAAAGTTGTGTCCTCTTCCTCAATTTTAATGCGTTTGCACAGTGAGATAATGCCTAAAACGGACAACATTTGAGAATGCAGCAGTTGGCAGAGTTTTCATCTACCTACTGTCTCGGGATTACACAAACAATAGTTTTATGAAGCTACCATCATTTCTAAATACTTTTTTCACCCCGATTTGGTCCAACAAAGTTGTTTCCTTTTTTCTCCATTTAAAGGCTTTTGCACAGCGAGATGCCTAAACGGACCAGATTTGAGAATGCATCAGTTGACAGAGTTTTCATCTACCTACTGCCTCAGGATTACACAAATGATAGTTTTATGAAGCTAGCATCATTTCTGAATACTTTTTTCACCCTGATTTGGTCCAACAAAGTTGTTTCCTTTTTTCTCCATTTAAAGGCTTTTGCACAGCGAGATAATGCCTAAACGTACCAGATTTGAGAATGCATCAATTGACAACAGAGTTTTCATCTACCTACTGCCTCAGGATTACACAAATGATAGTTTTATGAAGCTAGCATCATTTCTGAATACTTTATTCACCCAGATTGGGTCCAACAAAGTTGTTTCCCTTTTCCTCAATTTCAAGTCGTTTGCACAGCGAGATAATGCCTAAACGGACCAGATTTGAGAATGCATCAGTTGACAGAGTTTTCATCTACCTACTGCCTCAGGATTACACAAATGATAGTTTTATGAAGCTAGCCATCATTTCTGAATACTTTATTCACCCAGATTGGGTCCAACAAAGTTGTGTCCTCTTCCTCAATTTTAATGCGTTTGCACAGTGAGATAATGCCTAAAACGGACAACATTTGAGAATGCATCAGTTATCAGAGTTTTCATCTATCCACTGCCTCAGGATTACACAAACGATAGTTTTATCAAGCTATCATCATTTCGGAATACTTTATTCACCCAGATTGGGTCCAACAAAGTTGTTTCCTTTTTTCTTCATTTAAAGGCTTTTGCACAGCGAGATAATGCCTAAACGTACCAGATTTGAGAATGCATCAATTGACAACAGAGTTTTCATCTACCTACTGCCTCAGGATTACACAAACGATATTTTTATGAAGCTATCATCATTTCTGAAGACTTTTTTCACCCAGATTTGGTTCAACAAAGTTGTTTCCCTTTTCCTCAATTTCAAGTCGTTTGCACAGCGAGATAATGCCTAAACGTACCAGATTAGAGAATGCATCAATTGACAACAGAGTTTTCATCTACCTACTGCCTCAGGATTACACAAATGATAGTTTTATGAAGCTATCATCATTTCGGAATACTTTATTCACCCAGATTGGGTCCAACAAAGTTGTGTCCTCTTCCTCAATTTTAATGCGTTTGCACAGTGAGATAATGCCTAAAACGGACAACATTTGAGAATGCATCAGTTATCAGAGTTTTCATCTATCCACTGCCTCAGGATTACACAAACGATAGTTTTATCAAGCTATCATCATTTCGGAATACTTTATTCACCCAGATTGGGTCCAACAAAGTTGTGTCCTCTTCCTCAATTTTAATGCGTTTGCACAGTGAGATAATGCCTAAAACGGACAACATTTGAGAATGCAGCAGTTGGCAGAGTTTTCATCTACCTACTGTCTCGGGATTACACAAACAATAGTTTTATGAAGCTACCATCATTTCTAAATACTTTTTTCACCCCGATTTGGTCCAACAAAGTTGTTTCCTTTTTTCTCCATTTAAAGGCTTTTGCACAGCGAGATGCCTAAACGGACCAGATTTGAGAATGCATCAGTTGACAGAGTTTTCATCTACCTACTGCCTCAGGATTACACAAATGATAGTTTTATGAAGCTAGCATCATTTCTGAATACTTTATTCACCCAGATTGGGTCCAACAAAGTTGTTTCCCTTTTTCTCAATTTCAAGTCGTTTGCACAGCGAGATAATGCCTAAACGGACCAGATTTGAGAATGCATCAGTTGACAGAGTTTTCATCTATCCTACTGCCTCAGGATTACACAAACGATAGTTTTATCAAGCTATCATCATTTCGGAATACTTTATTCACCCAGATTGGGTCCAACAAAGTTGTGTCCTCTTCCTCAATTTTAATGCGTTTGCACAGTGAGATAATGCCTAAAACGGACAACATTTGAGAATGCAGCAGTTGGCAGAGTTTTCATCTACCTACTGTCTCGGGATTACACAAACAATAGTTTTATGAAGCTACCATCATTTCTAAATACTTTTTTCACCCCGATTTGGTCCAACAAAGTTGTTTCCTTTTTTCTCCATTTAAAGGCTTTTGCATAGCGAGATGCCTAAACGGACCAGATTTGAGAATGCATCAGTTGACAGAGTTTTCATCTACCTACTGCCTCAGGATTACACAAATGATAGTTTTATGAAGCTACCATCATTTCTGAATACTTTTTTCACCCTGATTTGGTCCAACAAAGTTGTTTCCTTTTTTCTCCATTTAAAGGCTTTTGCACAGCGAGATAATGCCTAAACGTACCAGATTTGAGAATGCATCAATTGACAACAGAGTTTTCGTCTACCTACTGCCTCAGGATTACACAAATGATAGTTTTATGAAGCTAGCATCATTTCTGAATACTTTTTTCACCCAGATTTGGTTCAACAAAGTTGTTTCCCTTTTCCTCAATTTCAAGTCGTTTGCACAGCGAGATAATGCCTAAACGGACCAGATTTGAGAATGCATCAGTTGACAGAGTTTTCATCTACCTACTGCCTCAGGATTACACAAATGATAGTTTTATGAAGCTAGCATCATTTCTGAATACTTTATTCACCCAGATTTGGTCCAACAAAGTTGTTTCCTTTTCCTCAATTTCAAGTCGTTTGCACAGCGAGATAATGCCTAAACGGACCAGATTTGAGAATGCATCAGTTGACAGAGTTTTCATCTACCTACTGCCTCAGGATTACACAAATGATAGTTTTATGAAGCTAGCATCATTTCTGAATACTTTATTCACCCAGATTGGGTCCAACAAAGTTGTGTCCTCTTTCCTCAATTTAATGCGTTTGCACAGCGAGATAATGCCTAAACGGACCAGATTTGAGAATGCATCAGTTGACAGAGTTTTCATCTACCTACTGCCTCAGGATTACACAAACTATAGTTTTATGAAGCTAGCATCATTTCTGAATACTTTATTCACCCAGATTGGGTCCAACAAAGTTGTGTCCTCTTCCTCAATTTTAATGCGTTTGCACAGTGAGATAATGCCTAAAACGGACAACATTTGAGAATGCATCAGTTATCAGAGTTTTCATCTATCCACTGCCTCAGGATTACACAAACGATAGTTTTATCAAGCTATCATCATTTCGGAATACTTTATTCACCCAGATTGGGTCCAACAAAGTTGTGTCCTCTTCCTCAATTTTAATGCGTTTGCACAGTGAGATAATGCCTAAAACGGACAACATTTGAGAATGCAGCAGTTGGCAGAGTTTTCATCTACCTACTGTCTCGGGATTACACAAACAATAGTTTTATGAAGCTACCATCATTTCTAAATACTTTTTTCACCCCGATTTGGTCCAACAAAGTTGTTTCCTTTTTTCTCCATTTAAAGGCTTTTGCACAGCGAGATGCCTAAACGGACCAGATTTGAGAATGCATCAGTTGACAGAGTTTTCATCTACCTACTGCCTCAGGATTACACAAATGATAGTTTTATGAAGCTACCATCATTTCTGAATACTTTTTTCACCCTGATTTGGTCCAACAAAGTTGTTTCCTTTTTTCTCCATTTAAAGGCTTTTGCACAGCGAGATAATGCTAAACGTATCAGATTTGAGAATGCATCAATTGACAACGGAGTTTTCATCTACCTACTGCCTCAGGATTACACAAATGATAGTTTTATGAAGCTAGCATCATTTCTGAATACTTTATTCACCCAGATTTGGTCCAACAAAGTTGTTTCCCTTTTCCTCAATTTCAAGTCGTTTGCACAGCGAGATAATGCCTAAACGGACCAGATTTGAGAATGCATCAGTTGACAGAGTTTTCATCTACCTACTGCCTCAGGATTACACAAATGATAGTTTTATGAAGCTAGCATCATTTCTGAATACTTTATTTACCCAGATTGGGTCCAACAAAGTTGTGTCCTCTTCCTCAATTTTAATGCGTTTGCACAGTGAGATAATGCCTAAAACGGACAACATTTGAGAATGCATCAGTTATCAGAGTTTTCATCTATCCGCTGCCTCAGGATTACACAAACGATAGTTTTATCAAGCTATCATCATTTCGGAATACTTTATTCACCCAGATTGGGTCCAACAAAGTTGTGTCCTCTTCCTCAATTTTAATGCGTTTGCACAGTGAGATAATGCCTAAAACGGACAACATTTGAGAATGCAGCAGTTGGCAGAGTTTTCATCTACCTACTGTCTCGGGATTACACAAACAATAGTTTTATGAAGCTACCATCATTTCTAAATACTTTTTTCACCCCGATTTGGTCCAACAAAGTTGTTTCCTTTTTTCTCCATTTAAAGGCTTTTGCATAGCGAGATGCCTAAACGGACCAGATTTGAGAATGCATCAGTTGACAACAGAGTTTTCATCTACCTACTGCCTCAGGATTACACAAATGATAGTGTTATGAAGCTACCATCATTTCTGAATACTTTTTTCACCCTGAATTGGTCCAACAAAGTTGTTTCCTTTTTTCTTCATTTAAAGGCTTTTGCACAGCGAGATAATGCCTTAACGTACCAGATTTGAGAATGCATCAATTGACAGAGTTTTCATCTACCTACTGCCTCAGGATTACACAAATGATAGTTTTATGAAGCTAGCATCATTTCTGAATACTTTATTCACCCAGATTTGGTCCAACAAAGTTGTTTCCCTTTTCCTCAATTTCAAGTCGTTTGCACAGCGAGATAATGCCTAAACGGACCAGATTTGAGAATGCATCAATTGACAACAGAGTTTTCATCTACCTACTGCCTCAGGATTACACAAATGATAGTTTTATGAAGCTAGCATCATTTCTGAATACTTTATTCACCCAGATTGGGTCCAACAAAGTTGTGTCCTCTTCCTCAATTTAATGCGTTTGCACAGTGAGATAATGCCTAAAACGGACAACATTTGAGAATGCATCAGTTGACAGAGTTTTCATCTACCTACTGCCTCGGGATTACACAAACAATAGTTTTATGAAGCTACCATCATTTCTAAATACTTTTTTCACCCCGATTTGGTCAAACAAAGTTGTTTCCTTTTTTCTCCATTTAAAGGCTTTTGCACAGCGAGATGCCTAAACGGACCAGATTTGAGAATGCATCAGTTGACAGAGTTTTCATCTACCTACTGCCTCAGGATTACACAAATGATAGTTTTATGAAGCTACCATCATTTCTGAATACTTTTTTCACCCAGATTTGGTCCAACAAAGTTGTTTCCTTTTTCTCCTTTAAAGGCTTTTGCACAGCGAGATAATGCCTAAACGTATCAGATTTGAGAATGCATCAATTGACACAGAGTTTTCATCTACCTACTGCCTCAGGATTACACAAATGATAGTTTTATGAAGCTAGCATCATTTCTGAATACTTTATTCACCCAGATTGGGTCCAACAAAGTTGTTTCCCTTTTCCTCAATTTCAAGTCGTTTGCACAGCGAGATAATGCCTAAACGGACCAGATTTGAGAATGCATCAGTTGACAGAGTTTTCATCTACCTACTGCCTCAGGATTACACAAATGATAGTTTTATGAAGCTAGCATCATTTCTGAATACTTTATTCACCCAGATTGGGTCCAACAAAGTTGTGTCCTCTTCCTCAATTTTAATGCGTTTGCACAGTGAGATAATGCCTAAAACGGACAACATTTGAGAATGCAGCAGTTGGCAGAGTTTTCATCTACCTACTGTCTCGGGATTACACAAACAATAGTTTTATGAAGCTACCATCATTTCTAAATACTTTTTTCACCCCGATTTGGTCCAACAAAGTTGTTTCCTTTTTTCTCCATTTAAAGGCTTTTGCACAGCGAGATGCCTAAACGGACCAGATTTGAGAATGCATCAGTTGACAGAGTTTTCATCTACCTACTGCCTCAGGATTACACAAATGATAGTTTTATGAAGCTAGCATCATTTCTGAATACTTTTTTCACCCTGATTTGGTCCAACAAAGTTGTTTCCTTTTTTCTCCATTTAAAGGCTTTTGCACAGCGAGATAATGCCTAAACGTATCCAGATTTGAGAATGCATCAATTGACACAGAGTTTTCATCTACCTACTGCCTCAGGATTACACAAATGATAGTTTTATGAAGCTAGCATCATTTCTGAATACTTTATTCACCCAGATTGGGTCCAACAAAGTTGTTTCCCTTTTCCTCAATTTCAAGTCGTTTGCACAGCGAGATAATGCCTAAACGGACCAGATTTGAGAATGCATCAGTTGACAGAGTTTTCATCTACCTACTGCCTCAGGATTACACAAATGATAGTTTTATGAAGCTACCATCATTTCTGAATACTTTTTCACCCTGAATTGGTCCAACAAAGTTGTTTCCTTTTTTCTCATTTAAAGGCTTTTGCACAGCGAGATAATGCCTTAAACGTACCAGATTTGAGAATGCATCAATTGACAGAGTTTTCATCTACCTACTGCCTCAGGATTACACAAATGATAGTTTTATGAAGCTAGCATCATTTCTGAATACTTTATTCACCCAGATTTGGTCCAACAAAGTTGTTTCCCTTTTCCTCAATTTCAAGTCGTTTGCACAGCGAGATAATGCCTAAACGGACCAGATTTGAGAATGCATCAATTGACAACAGAGTTTTCATCTACCTACTGCCTCAGGATTACACAAACGATAGTTTTATGAAGCTATCATCATTTCTGAATACTTTTTTCACCCAGATTTGGTCCAACAAAGTTGTTTCCCTTTTCCTCAATTTCAAGTCGTTTGCACAGCGAGATAATGCCTAAACGGACCAGATTTGAGAATGCATCAGTTGACAGAGTTTTCATCTACCTACTGCCTCAGGATTACACAAGTGAAAGTTTTATGAAGCTATCATCATTTCTGAATACTTTATTCACCCAGATTGGGTCCAACAAAGTTGTGTCCTCTTCCTCAATTTTAATGCGTTTGCACAGTGAGATAATGCCTAAAACGGACAACATTTGAGAATGCATCAGTTATCAGAGTTTTCATCTATCCTACTGCCTCAGGATTACACAAACGATAGTTTTATCAAGCTATCATCATTTCGGAATACTTTATTCACCCAGATTGGGTCCAACAAAGTTGTGTCCTCTTCCTCAATTTTAATGCGTTTGCACAGTGAGATAATGCCTAAAACGGACAACATTTGAGAATGCAGAAGTTGGCAGAGTTTTCATCTACCTACTGTCTCGGGATTACACAAACAATAGTTTTATGAAGCTACCATCATTTCTAAATACTTTTTTCACCCCGATTTGGTCCAACAAAGTTGTTTCCTTTTTTCTCCATTTAAAGGCTTTTGCACAGCGAGATGCCTAAACGGACCAGATTTGAGAATGCATCAGTTGACAGAGTTTTCATCTACCTACTGCCTCAGGATTACACAAATGATAGTTTTATGAAGCTAGCATCATTTCTGAATACTTTTTTCACCCTGATTTGGTCCAACAAAGTTGTTTCCTTTTTTCTCCATTTAAAGGCTTTTGCACAGCGAGATAATGCTAAACGTATCAGATTTGAGAATGCATCAATTGACAACAGAGTTTTCATCTACCTACTGCCTCAGGATTACACAAATGATAGTTTTATGAAGCTAGCATCATTTCTGAATACTTTATTCACCCAGATTGGGTCCAACAAAGTTGTTTCCCTTTTCCTCAATTTCAAGTCGTTTGCACAGCGAGATAATGCCTAAACGGACCAGATTTGAGAATGCATCAGTTGACAGAGTTTTCATCTACCTACTGCCTCAGGATTACACAAATGATAGTTTTATGAAGCTACCATCATTTCTGAATACTTTTTCCACCCAGATTGGGTCCAACAAAGTTGTGTCCTCTTTCCTCAATTTAATGCGTTTGCACAGTGAGATAATGCCTAAACGGACAACATTTGAGAATGCATCAGTTGATCAGAGTTTTCATCTACCTACTGCCTCAGGATTACACAAACGATAGTTTTATCAAGCTATCATCATTTCTGAATACTTTTTTCACCCCGATTTGGTCCAACAAAGTTGTTTCCTTTTTTCTCCTTTAAAGGCTTTTGCACAGCGAGATAATGCCTAAATGGACCAGATTTGAGAATGCATCAATTGACACAGAGTTTTCATCTACCTACTGCCTCAGGATTACACAAACTGATAGTTTTATGAAGCTAGCATCATTTCTGAATACTTTTTTCACCCAGATTTGGTCCAACAAAGTTGTTTCCCTTTTCCTCAATTTCAAGTCGTTTGCACAGCGAGATAATGCCTAAACGGACCAGATTTGAGAATGCATCAAGTTGACAAGAGTTTTCATCTACCTACTGCCTCAGGATTACACAAATGATAGTTTTATGAAGCTATCATCATTTCTGAATACTTTATTCACCCAGATTGGGTCCAACAAAGTTGTGTCCTCTTTCCTCAATATTAATGCGTTTGCACAGTGAGATAATGCCTGAAACGGACAACATTTGAGAATGCATCAGTTGACAGAGTTTTCATCTACCTACTGCCTCAGGATTACACAAATGATAGTTTTATGAAGCTAGCATCATTTCTGAATACTTTATTCACCCAGATTGGGTCCAACAAAGTTGTGTCCTCTTCCTCAATTTTAATGCGTTTGCACAGTGAGATAATGCCTAAAACGGACAACATTTGAGAATGCATCAGTTATCAGAGTTTTCATCTATCCTACTGCCTCAGGATTACACAAACGATAGTTTTATCAAGCTATCATCATTTCGGAATACTTTATTCACCCAGATTGGGTCCAACAAAGTTGTGTCCTCTTCCTCAATTTTAATGCGTTTGCACAGTGAGATAATGCCTAAAACGGACAACATTTGAGAATGCAGCAGTTGGCAGAGTTTTCATCTACCTACTGTCTCGGGATTACACAAACAATAGTTTTATGAAGCTACCATCATTTCTAAATACTTTTTTCACCCCGATTTGGTCCAACAAAGTTGTTTCCTTTTTTCTCCATTTAAAGGCTTTTGCACAGCGAGATGCCTAAACGGACCAGATTTGAGAATGCATCAATTGACAACAGAGTTTTCATCTACCTACTGCCTTAGGATTACACAAATGATAGTTTTATGAAGCTAGCCATCATTTCTGAATACTTTTTTCACCCTGATTTGGTCCAACAAAGTTGTTTCCTTTTTCCTCAATTTAAAGGCTTTTGCACAGCGAGATAATGCCTAAACGGACCAGATTTGAGAATGCATCAAGTTGACAGAGTTTTCATCTACCTACTGCCTCAGGATTACACAAATGATAGTTTTATGAAGCTAGCATCATTTCTGAATACTTTATTCACCCAGATTTGGTCCAACAAAGTTGTTTCCCTTTTCCTCAATTTCAAGGCGTTTGCACAGTGAGATAATGCCTAAACGGACCAGATTTGAGAATGCATCAGTTGACAGAGTTTTCATCTACCTACTGCCTCAGGATTACACAAATGATAGTTTTATGAAGCTAGCATCATTTCTGAATACTTTATTCACCCAGATTGGGTCCAACAAAGTTGTGTCCTCTTCCTCAATTTAATGCGTTTGCACAGTGAGATAATGCCTAAAACGGACAACATTTGAGAATGCATCAGTTGACAGAGTTTTCATCTACCTACTGCCTCAGGATTACACAAACGATAGTTTTATGAAGCTATCATCATTTCTGAATACTTTATTCACCCAGATTGGGTCCAACAAAGTTGTGTCCTCTTCCTCAATATTAATGCGTTTGCACAGTGAGATAATGCCTAAAACGGACAACATTTGAGAATGCATCAGTTGGCAGAGTTTTCATCTACCTACTGCCTCAGGATTACACAAACAATAGTTTTATGAAGCTACCATCATTTCTGAATACTTTTTTCACCCCGATTTGGTCCAACAAAGTTGTTTCCTTTTTCTCCTTTAAAGGCTTTTGCACAGCGAGATAATGCCTAAACGGACCAGATTTGAGAATGCATCAGTTGACAGAGTTTTCATCTACCTACTGCCTCAGGATTACACAAATGATAGTTTTATGAAGCTACCATCATTTCTGAATACTTTTTTCACCCTGATTTGGTCCAACAAAGTTGTTTCCTTTTTCTCCATTTAAAGGCTTTTGCACAGCGAGATAATGCCTAAACGTACCAGATTTGAGAATGCATCAAGTTGACAGAGTTTTCATCTACCTACTGCCTCAGGATTACACAAATGATAGTTTTATGAAGCTAGCATCATTTCTGAATACTTTATTCACCCAGATTTGGTTCAACAAAGTTGTTTCCCTTTTCCTCAATTTCAAGTCGTTTGCACAGCGAGATAATGCCTAAACGGACCAGATTTGAGAATTCAATTCAATTCATTTTATTTTGTATAGCCCAAAATCGCAAATTACAAATTTGCCTCGGAGGGCTTTACAGTCTGTACACATGCAACATCCTCCGTCCCAAGACCCTCACATCGGCACAGGAAAAACTCCCCAAAAAATGAAAAAAAACCCTTTCAGGGAAAAAAGGGAAGAAACCTTAGGGAGAACGTCAGAGGAGGGATCCCTCTCCCGGGATGGACAGACTGCAATGGATGTCATGTGTACAGAATGACTCATACAGATGTAGAATACATTCAATTTCTATAACAGAAATTATTCAAAGAATTCCAAGTAGCCGGCCAGATGTACGACAGGACCACTGCAGGGGCCACCACCGTCAGATCGAACCACCATCCACAGAAGACTGTGGGGAGGGAAAGCAAAGATTTTAGGAAAGGGTAATAGTGATATGAATCATATTTAAAATTATGATGATGATGATGATGATGATGACGGCAGCAGCAGGTGCCAGCAGGGCCACGGCCGGACGGAACTAGGATCTGCAGAGACCTGCTCGGCGAGAAAGCACAAAGAACTCCCGGGAAGGAGCTGAATTAGTCATGTGCATTAATGCGACGTGGATTTTAGTAAAAGGGGGGAGAGAGAGAGAGAGAGAGAGAGAGAGGAGTTCGGTGTGTCCTAAAAAGTCCCCCGGCAGTTTAAGCCTATAGCAGCGTAACTAAGAGCTGGTCCAGGCAAACCTAAGCCAGCCCTAAATATAAGCGCTATCAAAGAGGAAAGTTTTAAGCTTTATCTTAAAGGAGCTGACTGAATCTGCCCCCCGGACTGAAAGTGGAAGCTGGTTCCACAAAAGAGGAGCTTGATAACTGAAGGCTCTGCCTCCCATCCTACTTTTAATAACTCTAGGAACAACAAGTAACCCAGCATCTATAGAACGCAGCTGCCTTGCAGGGCAGTACGGTGTTACAAGCTCTTTAAGATAAGAAGGTGCCTCACCAGCAAGCGCCTTGTAGGTGAGGAGAAGAACCTTAAATTCTATTCTTGATTTAACAGGGAGCCAGTGCAAAGCAGACAATACAGGCGTGATATGGTCTCTTTTATTAGTTCTTGTTAATACACGTGCTGCAGCATTCTGAATCAACTGAAGAGGCTTAAGAGATTTACAAGAACACCCTGCAAACAAAGAATTACAGTAGTCCAGTCTGGAGGAAACAAATGCATGAACTAATTTTTCTGCATCACCTTGAGACAGGAAATTCCTGATTTTCGATATATTACGTAGATGAAAAAAGGCGGTCCTTGAAGTATTCTTTATGTGAGAGTTGAAGGACATATCCTGGTCGAAGAGAACTCCAAGATTCTTGACGGTGCTGCTGGATACCAGAGAAATTCCATCCATAGAAACTGTATCACGTGACAGCTGACTTCGAAGGCGCTCTGGGCCTATCAAGATAACTTCTGTTTTTTCTGAGTTTAGCATCAGGAAGTTGCAGGTCATCCAAGTTTTGATGTCTCCAAGACATTCTTGAAGTCTAACGAGCTGTTCGGTCTCCTCTGGCTTGATCGACAGATACAATTGAGTATCGTCTGCGTAACAATGGAAGTTGATGCGGTGTTTTCTGATAACGTCGCCCAAAGGAAGCATATAAAGGGTAAATAAAATGGGTCCAAGCACAGAACCTTGTGGGACTCCGTGACCAACATTGGTGGTCTTCGAGGATTCTCCGTTTACAAGCACAAACTGGGATCGATCCGATAAATAGGATTTAAACCAGCTAAGTGCAGTTCCTTTAATACCAATCAAATGTTCTAGTCTCTGCAGCAAGATACGATGATCGATGGTGTCAAAGGCGGCACTGAGGTCCAGCAAGACAAGAAAAGAGACAAGTCCTTGGTCCGATGCAAGTAGGAGATCATTCGTAATTTTCTCCAGGGCTGTTTCTGTGCTATGATGCACTCGAAATCCGGACTGAAAGTCCTCGAACAAAGCATTGCTCTGAAGAAAGTCACATAGTTGACTTGCGACGGATTTCTCAAGGATCTTCGAGAGGAAGGGAAGATTAGAGATCGGTCTGTAGTTAGCCAACACCTCCGGAGCAAGAGTAGGTTTCTTAAGAAGAGGCTTAATTACAGCTATCTTGCAGGACTGTGGTACATGTCCTGTCAACAAGGACAGATTCATAATATCCAGTAAAGGCGTGCTAATTAAAGGAAAAACTTCCTTAAGCAGCTTCGTTGGAATAGGATCCAAGAGACAAGTAGAAGATTTAGACTTCGAAATTGTAGAAGTCAGTTGATCCAGGGTTATGGAAGAGAAGCCATCCAAGTAGGCATCAGGGCCCACTGCTGCACCCAGGGTTCCTACATCCGAGGACGGGTCGGCACTAGTTGAGGGCAGGAGACCATCAATTTTCTCTTTGATAGTCAGAATCTTATCATTGAAGAAGTTCATGAAGTTGTTACTGCTGAGGTCCAGAGGAATACATGGCTCAACAGAGCTGTGACTCTCTGTCACAGCTCTGCCGTGGGCTTCGACTTAGACTTATGCTTCCTCCGGACAGTCACCCACCCTCCCGGCCGCTCGGGGGTTGCCGGGGGACGGCTATCAGGAACGAACGCTACGTCTATGTGGTCCGCACCGGCTACGGGTGAGGGCAGGTTAACAGTAGCTACCGACTGAGCTTTCATGGTGCGGAGCCGTGCTTCTAACTCACTAAGCCTCGCCTCCAATCTATCAAATATACTACACTTCTTACATGTACCATTATCCGTAAGGGAGGCAGAGGAATAGCTAAACATGTGACACACCGAACACAAAGAAGCAGGAGAGGTAGGGAGGGAAGACATCACTAGGTTAGCTGCTAAGCTAATGCTAATGGAGGTAACGTTGACGCTAAACAACGTCTAAGCAACTATTTTGATCAAAACAAAACACTTGCAAGATAGTGAGGCGTTTAGCAACGCTTCACGTAGATAATAGATAATTCGCCGTTTGTACTGAAAAATACCACGGCACAGTCAACTGAGCTAGAGCTACGAAAAGTTAGGTGAGATCAGGCACGCTGCTAGCAGGAAGTGACGCAACACGCTTACCGTGACGAGCAGCAGCAAGCTGAATCAACAGATGTGCAATGAGCTCCAACGAAATCCCATATGTTAGGCTTTTGCACAGCGAGATAATGCCTAAACGGACCAGATTTGAGAATGCATCAGTTGACAGAGTTTTCATCTATCTACTGCCTCAGGATTACACAAATGATAGTTTTATGAAGCTAGCATCATTTCTGAATACTTTTTTCACCCAGATTGGGTCCAACAAAGTTGTTTCCCTTTTCCTCAATTTCAAGTCGTTTGCACAGCGAGATAATGCCTAAACGGACCAGATTTGAGAATGCATCAGTTATCAGAGTTTTCATCTATCTACTGCCTCAGGATTACACAAACGATAGTTTTATCAAGCTATCATCATTTCGGAATACTTTATTCACCCAGATTGGGTCCAACAAAGTTGTGTCCTCTTCCTCAATTTTAATGCGTTTGCACAGTGAGATAATGCCTAAAACGGACAACATTTGAGAATGCAGCAGTTGGCAGAGTTTTCATCTACCTACTGTCTCGGGATTACACAAACAATAGTTTTATGAAGCTACCATCATTTCTAAATACTTTTTTCACCCCGATTTGGTCCAACAAAGTTGTTTCCTTTTTTCTCCATTTAAAGGCTTTTGCATAGCGAGATGCCTAAACGGACCAGATTTGAGAATGCATCAGTTGACAACAGAGTTTTCATCTACCTACTGCCTCAGGATTACACAAATGATAGTTTTATGAAGCTACCATCATTTCTGAATACTTTTTTCACCCTGAATTGGTCCAACAAAGTTGTTTCCTTTTTTCTTCATTTAAAGGCTTTTGCACAGCGAGATAATGCCTAAACGGACCAGATTTGAGAATGCATCAGTTGACAGAGTTTTCATCTATCTACTGCCTCAGGATTACACAAACGATAGTTTTATCAAGCTATCATCATTTCGGAATACTTTATTCACCCAGATTGGGTCCAACAAAGCTGTGTCCTCTTCCTCAATTTTAATGCGTTTGCACAGTGAGATAATGCCTAAAACGGACAACATTTGAGAATGCTGCAGTTGGCAGAGTTTTCCTCTACCTGCTGCCTCGGGATTACACAAACAATAGTTTTATGAAGCTACCATCATTTCTGAATACTTTTTTCACCCTGATTTGGTCCAACAAAGTTGTTTCCTTTTTCTCCATTTAAAGGCTTTTGCACAGCGAGATAATGCCTAAACGTACCAGATTTGAGAATGCATCAATTGAAACAGAGTTTTCATCTATCCACTGCCTCAGGATTACACAAACGATAGTTTTATCAAGCTATCATCATTTCGGAATACTTTATTCACCCAGATTCGGTCCAACAAAGTTGTGTCCTCTTCCTCAATTTTAATGCGTTTGCACAGTGAGATAATGCCTAAAACGGACAACATTTGAGAATGCAGCAGTTGGCAGAGTTTTCATCTACCTACTGTCTCGGGATTACACAAACAATAGTTTTATGAAGCTACCATCATTTCTGAATACTTTTTTCACCCTGAATTGGTCCAACAAAGTTGTTTCCTTTTTTCTTCATTTAAAGGCTTTTGCACAGCGAGATAATGCCTTAACGTACCAGATTTGAGAATGCATCAATTGACAGAGTTTTCATCTACCTACTGCCTCAGGATTACACAAATGATAGTTTTATGAAGCTAGCATCATTTCTGAATACTTTATTCACCCAGATTTGGTCCAACAAAGTTGTTTCCCTTTTCCTCAATTTCAAGTCGTTTGCACAGCGAGATAATGCCTAAACGGACCAGATTTGAGAATGCATCAGTTGACAGAGTTTTCATCTATCTACTGCCTCAGGATTACACAAACAATAGTTTTATCAAGCTATCATCATTTCAGAATACTTTATTCACCCAGATTGGGTCCAACAAAGCTGTGTCCTCTTCCTCAATTTTAATGCGTTTGCACAGTGAGATAATGCCTAAAACGGACAACATTTGAGAATGCTGCAGTTGGCAGAGTTTTCCTCTACCTACTGCCTCGGGATTACACAAACAATAGTTTTATGAAGCTACCATCATTTCTGAATGCTTTTTTCACCCTGATTTGGTCCAACAAAGTTGTTTCCTTTTTTCTCCATTTAAAGGCTTTTGCACAGCGAGATAATGCCTAAACGTACCAGATTTGAGAATGCATCAATTGACAACAGAGTTTTCATCTATCCACTGCCTCAGGATTACACAAACGATAGTTTTATCAAGCTATCATCATTTCGGAATACTTTATTCACCCAGATTGGGTCCAACAAAGTTGTGTCCTCTTCCTCAATTTTAATGCGTTTGCACAGTGAGATAATGCCTAAAACGGACAACATTTGAGAATGCTGCAGTTGGCAGAGTTTTCCTCTACCTACTGCCTCGGGATTACACAAACAATAGTTTTATGAAGCTACCATCATTTCTAAATACTTTTTTCACCCCGATTTGGTCAAACAAAGTTGTTTCCTTTTTTCTCCATTTAAAGGCTTTTGCACAGCGAGATGCCTAAACGGACCAGATTTGAGAATGCATCAGTTGACAGAGTTTTCGTCTACCTACTGCCTCAGGATTACACAAATGATAGTTTTATGAAGCTAGCATCATTTCTGAATACTTTTTTCACCCAGATTGGGTCCAACAAAGTTGTTTCCCTTTTCCTCAATTTCAAGTCGTTTGCACAGCGAGATAATGCCTAAACGGACCAGATTTGAGAATGCATCAGTTATCAGAGTTTTCATCTATCTACTGCCTCAGGATTACACAAACGATAGTTTTATCAAGCTATCATCATTTCGGAATACTTTATTCACCCAGATTGGGTCCAACAAAGCTGTGTCCTCTTCCTCAATTTTAATGCGTTTGCACAGTGAGATAATGCCTAAAACGGACCAGATTAGAGAATGCATCAGTTGACAGAGTTTTCCTCTACCTACTGCCTCGGGATTACACAAACAATAGTTTTATGAAGCTACCATCATTTCTGAATACTTTTTTCACCCTGATTTGGTCCAACAAAGTTGTTTCCTTTTTTCTCCATTTAAAGGCTTTTGCACAGCGAGATAATGCCTAAACGGACCAGATTTGAGAATGCATCAGTTGACAGAGTTTTCGTCTACCTACTGCCTCAGGATTACACAAATGATAGTTTTATGAAGCTAGCATCATTTCTGAATACTTTTTTCACCCAGATTGGGTCCAACAAAGTTGTTTCCCTTTTCCTCAATTTCAAGTCGTTTGCACAGCGAGATAATGCCTAAACGGACCACATTTGAGAATGCATTAGTTGACAGAATTTTCATCTACCTACTGCCCCAGGAGTTTTCATCTACCTACTGCCTCAGGATTACAAAAACGATAGTTTTATGAAGCTATCATCATTTCTGAATACTTTTTTCACCCAGATTTGGTCCAACAAAGTTGTCTTCTCTTTATCAATTTCAAGGCGTTTGCACAGTAAGATAATGCCTAAACGGACCACATTTAAGAATGCATTAGTTGACAGAATTTTCATCTACCTACTGCCTCAGGATTACATAAACGATAGTTTTATGAAGCTATCATCATTTCTGAATACTTTTTTCACCCAGATTTAGTCCAACAAAGTTGTTTCCTTTTTTCTCCATTTAAAGGCGTTTGCACAGCGAGATAATGCCTAAACGGACCACATTTGAGAATGCATTAGTTGACAGAGTTTTCATCTACCTACTGCCTCAGGATTACACAAACGATAGTTTTATGAAGCTATCATCATTTCTGAATACTTTTTTCACCCAGATTTGGTCCAACAAAGTTGTCTTCTCTTTCTTAATTTCAAGGCGTTTGCACAGTAAGATAATGCCTAAACGGACCAGATTTGAGACTGGTCCAGATTTGGTTCAACAAAGTTCTTTCGCTTTTCCTCAATTTCAAGACGTTTGCACAGCGAGATAATTCCTAAACGGACCAGATTTGAGAATGCATCAGTTAACAGAGTTTTCATCTACCTACTGCCTTAGGAGTTTTCATCTACCTACTGCCTCAGCATTACACAAATAATAGTTTTACGAAGATATCATCACTTCTGAATACTTTATGCACCGAAATTTGGTCCAACAAAGTTGTGTCCTTTTCGTCAATTTCAAGGCTTTTGCACAGCGAGACAATGCCTAAACGAACCACATTTAAGAATGCATTAGTTGACAGAATTTTCATCTACCTACTGCCTCAGGAGTTTTCATCTACCTACTGCCTCAGCATTACACAAATAATAGTTTTACGAAGATATCATCACTTCTGAATACTTTATGCACCGAAATTTGGTCCAACAAAATTGTGTCCTTTTCCTCAATTTCAAGGCTTTTGCACAGCGAGATAATGCCTAAACGGACCAGATTTGAGAATGCATTAGTTGACAGAGTTTTCATCTACCTACTGCCTCAGGATTACAAAAACGATAGTTTTATGAAGCTATCATCATTTCTGAATACTTTTTTCACCCAGATTTGGTCCAACAAAGTTGTCTTCTCTTTATCAATTTCAAGGCGTTTGCACAGTAAGATAATGCCTAAACGAACCACATTTAAGAATGCATTAGTTGACAGAATTTTCATCTACCTACTGCCTCAGGAGTTTTCATCTACCTACTGCCTCAGCATTACACAAATAATAGTTTTACGAAGATATCATCACTTCTGAATACTTTATGCACCGAAATTTGGTCCAACAAAGTTGTGTCCTTTTCGTCAATTTCAAGGCTTTTGCACAGCGAGACAATGCCTAAACGGACCACATTTAATAATGCATTAGTTGACAGAATTTTCATCTACCTACTGCCCCAGGAGTTTTCATCTACCTACTGCCTCAGGATTACAAAAACGATAGTTTTATGAAGCTATCATCACTTCTGAATACTTTATCCACTGAAATTTGGTCCAACAAAGTTGTGTCCTTTTCGTCAATTTCAAGGCTTTTGCACAGCGAGATAATGCCTAAACGGACCAGATTTGAGAATGCATCAGTTGACAGAGTTTTCATCTATCTACTGCCTCAGGATTACACAAACGATAGTTTTATGAAGCTATCATCATTTCTGAATACTTTTTTCACACAGATTTGGTCCAACAAAGTTGTCTTCTCTTTATCAATTTCAAGGCGTTTGCACAGTAAGATAATGCCTAAACGGACCAGATTTGAGAATGCATCAGTTGACAGAGTTTTCATCTATCTACTGCCTCAGGATTACACAAACGATAGTTTTATGAAGCTATCATCATTTCTGAATACTTTTTTCACCCAGATTTGGTCCAACAAAGTTGTCTTCTCTTTATCAATTTCAAGGCGTTTGCACAGTAAGATAATGCCTAAACGGACCAGATTTGAGACTGGTCCAGATTTGGTTCAACAAAGTTGTTTCGCTTTTCCTCAATTTCAAGACGTTTGCACAGCGAGATAATTCCTAAACGGACCAGATTTGAGAATGCATCAGTTAACAGAGTTTTCATCTACCTACTGCCTCAGCATTACACAAATAATAGTTTTACGAAGATATCATCACTTCTAAATACTTTATGCACCGAAATTTGGTCCAACAAAGTTGTGTCCTTTTCGTCAATTTCAAGGCTTTTTCACAGCGAGACAATGCCTAAACGGACCACATTTGAGAATGCATTAGTTGACAGAATTTTCCTCTACATACTGCCCCAGGAGTTTTCATCTACCTACTGCCTCAGGATTACATAAACGATAGTTTTATGAAGCTATCATCATTTCTGAATACTTTTTTCACCCAGATTTAGTCCAACAAAGTTGTTTCCTTTTTTCTCCATTTAAAAGGCGTTTGGACAGCGAGATAATGCCTAAACGGACCACATTTGAGAATGTACTAGTTAACAGAGTTTTCATCTGCCTACTACCTCAGGATTACAAAAACAATAGTTTCATGAAGATATCATCACTTCTAAATACTTTATTCACCCAAATTTGGTCCAACAAAATTGTGTCCTTTTCCTCAATTTCAAGGCTTTTGCACAGCGAGATAATGCCTAAACGGACCAGATTTGAGAATGCATTAGTTGACAGAGTTTTCATCTACCTACTGCCTCAGGATTACAAAAACGATAGTTTTATGAAGCTATCATCATTTCTGAATACTTTTTTCACCCAGATTTGGTCCAACAAAGTTGTCTTCTCTTTCTTAATTTCAAGGCGTTTGCACAGTAAGATAATGCCTAAACGGACCAGATTTGAGACTGGTCCAGATTTGGTTCAACAAAGTTGTTTCGCTTTTCCTCAATTTCAAGACGTTTGCACAGCGAGATAATTCCTAAACGGACCAGATTTGAGAATGCATCAGTTAACAGAGTTTTCATCTACCTACTGCCTTAGGAGTTTTCATCTACCTACTGCCTCAGCATTACACAAATAATAGTTTTACGAAGATATTATCACTTCTGAATACTTTATGCACCGAAATTTGGTCCAACAAAGTTGTGTCCTTTTCGTCAATTTCAAGGCTTTTGCACAGCGAGACAATGCCTAAACGGACCACATTTAAGAATGCATTAGTTGACAGAATTTTCATCTACCTACTGCCCCAGGAGTTTTCATCTACCTACTGCCTCAGGATTACACAAACGATAGTTTTATGAAGCTATCATCATTTCTGAATTCTTTTTTCACCCAGATTTGGTCCAACAAAGTTGTCTTCTCTTTATCAATTTCAAGGCGTTTGCACAGTAAGATAATGCCTAAACGAACCACATTTAAGAATGCATTAGTTGACAGAATTTTCATCTACCTACTGCCTCAGGAGTTTTCATCTACCTACTGCCTCAGCATTACACAAATAATAGTTTTACGAAGATATCATCACTTCTGAATACTTTATGCACCGAAATTTGGTCCAACAAAATTGTGTCCTTTTCCTCAATTTCAAGGCTTTTGCACAGCGAGATAATGCCTAAACGGACCAGATTTGAGAATGCATTAGTTGACAGAGTTTTCATCTACCTACTGCCTCAGGATTACAAAAACGATAGTTTTATGAAGCTATCATCATTTCTGAATACTTTTTTCACCCAGATTTGGTCCAACAAAGTTGTCTTCTCTTTATCAATTTCAAGGCGTTTGCACAGTAAGATAATGCCTAAACGAACCACATTTAAGAATGCATTAGTTGACAGAATTTTCATCTACCTACTGCCTCAGGAGTTTTCATCTACCTACTGCCTCAGCATTACACAAATAATAGTTTTACGAAGATATCATCACTTCTGAATACTTTATGCACCGAAATTTGGTCCAACAAAGTTGTG
The DNA here is from genome assembly GCA_021346845.1 of Apeltes quadracus. Classification (NCBI taxonomy): domain Eukaryota; kingdom Metazoa; phylum Chordata; class Actinopteri; order Perciformes; family Gasterosteidae; genus Apeltes; species Apeltes quadracus. The sequence goes on from JAHWDR010000054.1 coordinate 37,595, forward strand.
TCCTTTTCGTCAATTTCAAGGCTTTTGCACAGCGAGATAATGCCTAAACGGACCAGATTTGAGAATGCATCAGTTGACAGAGTTTTCATCTATCTACTGCCTCAGGATTACACAAACGATAGTTTTATGAAGCTATCATCATTTCTGAATACTTTTTTCACACAGATTTGGTCCAACAAAGTTGTCTTCTCTTTATCAATTTCAAGGCGTTTGCACAGTAAGATAATGCCTAAACGGACCAGATTTGAGAATGCATCAGTTGACAGAGTTTTCATCTATCTACTGCCTCAGGATTACACAAACGATAGTTTTATGAAGCTATCATCATTTCTGAATACTTTTTTCACCCAGATTTGGTCCAACAAAGTTGTCTTCTCTTTATCAATTTCAAGGCGTTTGCACAGTAAGATAATGCCTAAACGGACCAGATTTGAGACTGGTCCAGATTTGGTTCAACAAAGTTGTTTCGCTTTTCCTCAATTTCAAGACGTTTGCACAGCGAGATAATTCCTAAACGGACCAGATTTGAGAATGCATCAGTTAACAGAGTTTTCATCTACCTACTGCCTCAGCATTACACAAATAATAGTTTTACGAAGATATCATCACTTCTAAATACTTTATGCACCGAAATTTGGTCCAACAAAGTTGTGTCCTTTTCGTCAATTTCAAGGCTTTTTCACAGCGAGACAATGCCTAAACGGACCACATTTGAGAATGCATTAGTTGACAGAATTTTCCTCTACATACTGCCCCAGGAGTTTTCATCTACCTACTGCCTCAGGATTACATAAACGATAGTTTTATGAAGCTATCATCATTTCTGAATACTTTTTTCACCCAGATTTAGTCCAACAAAGTTGTTTCCTTTTTTCTCCATTTAAAAGGCGTTTGGACAGCGAGATAATGCCTAAACGGACCACATTTGAGAATGTACTAGTTAACAGAGTTTTCATCTGCCTACTACCTCAGGATTACAAAAACAATAGTTTCATGAAGATATCATCACTTCTAAATACTTTATTCACCCAAATTTGGTCCAACAAAATTGTGTCCTTTTCCTCAATTTCAAGGCTTTTGCACAGCGAGATAATGCCTAAACGGACCAGATTTGAGAATGCATTAGTTGACAGAGTTTTCATCTACCTACTGCCTCAGGATTACAAAAACGATAGTTTTATGAAGCTATCATCATTTCTGAATACTTTTTTCACCCAGATTTGGTCCAACAAAGTTGTCTTCTCTTTCTTAATTTCAAGGCGTTTGCACAGTAAGATAATGCCTAAACGGACCAGATTTGAGACTGGTCCAGATTTGGTTCAACAAAGTTGTTTCGCTTTTCCTCAATTTCAAGACGTTTGCACAGCGAGATAATTCCTAAACGGACCAGATTTGAGAATGCATCAGTTAACAGAGTTTTCATCTACCTACTGCCTTAGGAGTTTTCATCTACCTACTGCCTCAGCATTACACAAATAATAGTTTTACGAAGATATCATCACTTCTGAATACTTTATGCACCGAAATTTGGTCCAACAAAGTTGTGTCCTTTTCGTCAATTTCAAGGCTTTTGCACAGCGAGACAATGCCTAAACGGACCACATTTAAGAATGCATTAGTTGACAGAATTTTCATCTACCTACTGCCCCAGGAGTTTTCATCTACCTACTGCCTCAGGATTACACAAACGATAGTTTTATGAAGCTATCATCATTTCTGAATTCTTTTTTCACCCAGATTTGGTCCAACAAAGTTGTCTTCTCTTTATCAATTTCAAGGCGTTTGCACAGTAAGATAATGCCTAAACGAACCACATTTAAGAATGCATTAGTTGACAGAATTTTCATCTACCTACTGCCTCAGGAGTTTTCATCTACCTACTGCCTCAGCATTACACAAATAATAGTTTTACGAAGATATCATCACTTCTGAATACTTTATGCACCGAAATTTGGTCCAACAAAGTTGTGTTCTTTTCGTCAATTTCAAGGCTTTTGCACAGCGAGACAATGCCTAAACGGACCACATTTAATAATGCATTAGTTGACAGAATTTTCATCTACCTACTGCCCCAGGAGTTTTCATCTACCTACTGCCTCAGGATTACAAAAACGATAGTTTTATGAAGCTATCATCACTTCTGAATACTTTATCCACCGAAATTTGGTCCAACAAAGTTGTGTCCTTTTCGTCAATTTCAAGGCTTTTGCACAGCGAGATAATGCCTAAACGGACCAGATTTGAGAATGCATCAGTTGACAGAGTTTTCATCTATCTACTGCCTCAGGATTACACAAACGATAGTTTTATGAAGCTATCATCATTTCTGAATACTTTTTTCACCCAGATTTGGTCCAACAAAGTTGTCTTCTCTTTATCAATTTCAAGGCGTTTGCACAGTAAGATAATGCCTAAACGGACCAGATTTGAGACTGGTCCAGATTTGGTTCAACAAAGTTGTTTCGCTTTTCCTCAATTTCAAGACGTTTGCACAGCGAGATAATTCCTAAACGGACCAGATTTGAGAATGCATCAGTTAACAGAGTTTTCATCTACCTACTGCCTTAGAAGTTTTCATCTACCTACTGCCTCAGCATTACACAAATAATAGTTTTACGAAGATATCATCACTTCTGAATACTTTATGCACCGAAATTTGGTCCAACAAAGTTGTGTCCTTTTCTTCAATTTCAAGGCTTTTGCACAGCGAGACAATGCCTAAACGGACCACATTTAAGAATGCATTAGTTGACAGAATTTTCATCTACCTACTGCCCCAGGAGTTTTCATCTACCTACTGCCTCAGGATTACAAAAACGATAGTTTTATGAAGCTATCATCATTTCTGAATACTTTTTTCACCCAGATTTGGTCCAACAAAGTTGTCTTCTCTTTATCAATTTCAAGGCGTTTGCACAGTAAGATAATGCCTAAACGGACCAGATTTGAGAATGCATCAGTTGAGAGAGTTTTCATCTATCTACTGCCTCAGGATTACACCAACGATAGTTTTATGAAGCTATCATCATTTCTGAATACTTTTTTCACCCAGATTTTGTCCAACAAAGTTGTTTCCTTTTTTCTCCATTTAAAAGGCGTTTGCACAGCGAGATAATGCCTAAACAGACCAGATTTGAGAATGCATTAGTTGACAGAGTTTTCATCTACCTACTGCCTCAGGATGACAAAAACGATAGTTTTATGAAGCTATCATCATTTCTGAATACTTTTTTCACCCAGATTTGGTCCAACAAAGTTGTCTTCTCTTTCTTAATTTCAAGGCGTTTGCACAGTAAGATAATGCCTAAACGGACCAGATTTGAGACTGGTCCAGATTTGGTTCAACAAAGTTGTTTCGCTTTTCCTCAATTTCAAGACGTTTGCACAGCGAGATAATTCCTAAACGGACCAGATTTGAGAATGCATCAGTTAACAGAGTTTTCATCTACCTACTGCCTTAGGAGTTTTCATCTACCTACTGCCTCAGCATTACACAAATAATAGTTTTACGAAGATATCATCACTTCTGAATACTTTATGCACCGAAATTTGGTCCAACAAAGTTGTGTCCTTTTCGTCAATTTCAAGGCTTTTGCACAGCGAGACAATGCCTAAACGGACCACATTTAAGAATGCATTAGTTGACAGAATTTTCATCTACCTACTGCCCCAGGAGTTTTCATCTACCTACTGCCTCAGGATTACACAAACGATAGTTTTATGAAGCTATCATCATTTCTGAATTCTTTTTTCACCCAGATTTGGTCCAACAAAGTTGTCTTCTCTTTATCAATTTCAAGGCGTTTGCACAGTAAGATAATGCCTAAACGAACCACATTTAAGAATGCATTAGTTGACAGAATTTTCATCTACCTACTGCCTCAGGAGTTTTCATCTACCTACTGCCTCAGCATTACACAAATAATAGTTTTACGAAGATATCATCACTTCTGAATACTTTATGCACCGAAATTTGGTCCAACAAAGTTGTGTTCTTTTCGTCAATTTCAAGGCTTTTGCACAGCGAGACAATGCCTAAACGGACCACATTTAATAATGCATTAGTTGACAGAATTTTCATCTACCTACTGCCCCAGGAGTTTTCATCTACCTACTGCCTCAGGATTACAAAAACGATAGTTTTATGAAGCTATCATCACTTCTGAATACTTTATCCACCGAAATTTGGTCCAACAAAGTTGTGTCCTTTTCGTCAATTTCAAGGCTTTTGCACAGCGAGATAATGCCTAAACGGACCAGATTTGAGAATGCATCAGTTGACAGAGTTTTCATCTATCTACTGCCTCAGGATTACACAAACGATAGTTTTATGAAGCTATCATCATTTCTGAATACTTTTTTCACCCAGATTTGGTCCAACAAAGTTGTCTTCTCTTTATCAATTTCAAGGCGTTTGCACAGTAAGATAATGCCTAAACGGACCAGATTTGAGACTGGTCCAGATTTGGTTCAACAAAGTTGTTTCGCTTTTCCTCAATTTCAAGACGTTTGCACAGCGAGATAATTCCTAAACGGACCAGATTTGAGAATGCATCAGTTAACAGAGTTTTCATCTACCTACTGCCTTAGAAGTTTTCATCTACCTACTGCCTCAGCATTACACAAATAATAGTTTTACGAAGATATCATCACTTCTGAATACTTTATGCACCGAAATTTGGTCCAACAAAGTTGTGTCCTTTTCTTCAATTTCAAGGCTTTTGCACAGCGAGACAATGCCTAAACGGACCACATTTAAGAATGCATTAGTTGACAGAATTTTCATCTACCTACTGCCCCAGGAGTTTTCATCTACCTACTGCCTCAGGATTACAAAAACGATAGTTTTATGAAGCTATCATCATTTCTGAATACTTTTTTCACCCAGATTTGGTCCAACAAAGTTGTCTTCTCTTTATCAATTTCAAGGCGTTTGCACAGTAAGATAATGCCTAAACGGACCAGATTTGAGAATGCATCAGTTGAGAGAGTTTTCATCTATCTACTGCCTCAGGATTACACCAACGATAGTTTTATGAAGCTATCATCATTTCTGAATACTTTTTTCACCCAGATTTTGTCCAACAAAGTTGTTTCCTTTTTTCTCCATTTAAAAGGCGTTTGCACAGCGAGATAATGCCTAAACAGACCAGATTTGAGAATGCATTAGTTGACAGAGTTTTCATCTACCTACTGCCTCAGGATGACAAAAACGATAGTTTTATGGAGCTATCATCATTTCTGAATACTTTTTTCACCCAGATTTGGTGAAACAAAGTTGTGTTCTCTTTCTCAATTTCAAGGCGTTTGCACAGCGAGATAATGCCTAAACGGACCAGATTTGAGACTGGTCCAGATTTGGTTCAACAAAGTTGTTTCGCTTTTCCTCAATTTCAAGTCGTTTGCACAGCGAGATAATTCCTAAACGGACCAGATTTGAGAATGCGTCAGTTGACAGAGTTTTCATCTACCTACTGCCTCAGGATTACACAAACGATAGTTTAAAGAAGCTATCATCATTTCTGAATACTTTACTCACTCAGATTTGGTCCAACAAAGTTGTTTCCTTTTCCTCAATTTCAAGGCTTTTGCACAGCGAGATAATGCCTAAACGGACCAGATTTGAGAATGCATTAGTTGACAGAGTTTTCATCTACCTACTGCCTTAGGAGTTTTCATCTACCTACTGCCTCAGGATTACACAAACGATAGTTTTATGAAGCTATCATCATTTCTGAATACTTTTTTCACCCAGATTTGGTCCAACAAAGTTGTCTTCTCTTTATCAATTTCAAGGCGTTTGCACAGTAAGATAATGCCTAAACGAACCACATTTAAGAATGCATTAGTTGACAGAATTTTCATCTACCTACTGCCTCAGGAGTTTTCATCTACCTACTGCCTCAGCATTACACAAATAATAGTTTTACGAAGATATCATCACTTCTGAATACTTTATGCACCGAAATTTGGTCCAACAAAGTTGTGTCCTTTTCTTCAATTTCAAGGCGTTTGCACAGCGAGACAATGCCTAAACGGACCACATTTAAGAATGCATTAGTTGACAGAATTTTCATCTACCTACTGCCCCAGGAGTTTTCATCTACCTACTGCCTCAGGATTACAAAAACGATAGTGTTATGAAGCTATCATCATTTCTGAATACTTTTTTCACCCAGATTTGGTCCAACAAAGTTGTCTTCTCTTTATCAATTTCAAGGCGTTTGCACAGTAAGATAATGCCTAAACGGACCACATTTAAGAATGCATTAGTTGACAGAATTTTCATCTACCTACTGCCTCAGGATTACATAAACGATAGTTTTATGAAGCTATCATCATTTCTGAATACTTTTTTCACCTAGATTTAGTCCAACAAAGTTGTGTTCTCTTTCTCAATTTCAAGGCGTTTGCACAGCGAGATAATTCCTAAACGGACCAGATTTGAGAATGCATCAGTTGACAGAGTTTTCATCTGCCAACTACCTCAGGATTACACAAAAAATAGTTTCATGAAGATATCATCACTTCTAAATCTTTTATTCACCCAAATTTGGTCCAACAAAATTGTGTCCTTTTCCTCAATTTCAAGGCTTTTGCACAGCGAGATAATGCGTGAACGGACCAGATTTGAGACTGGTCCAGATTTGGTTCAACAAAGTTGTTTCGCTTTTCCTTAATTTCAAGTCGTTTGCACAGCGAGATAATTCCTAAACGGACCAGATTTGAGAATGCGTCAGTTGACAGAGTTTTCATCTACCTACTGCCTCAGGAGTTTTCATCTACCTACTGCCTCAGGATTACACAAACGATAGCTTAAAGAAGCTCTCATCATTTCTGAATACTTTATTCACCAGATTTGGTCCAACAAAGTTGTTTCCTTTTCCTCAATTTCAAGGCTTTTGCACAGCGAGATAATGCCTAAACGGACCAGATTTGAGAATGCATTAGTTGACAGAGTTTTCATCTATCTACTGCCTCAGGATTACACAAACGATAGTTTTATGAAGCTATCATCATTTCTGAATACTTTTTTTCACCCAGATTTGGTGAAACAAAGTTGTGTTCTCTTTCTCAATTTCAAGGCGTTTGCACAGCGAGATAATTCCTAAACGGACCAGATTTGAGAATGCATCAGTTAACAGAGTTTTCATCTACCTACTGCCTCAGCATTACACAAACAATAGTTTTACGAAAATATAATCACTTCTGAATACTTTATGCACCGAATCTTGGTCCAACAAAGTTGTGTCCTTTTCGTCAATTTCAAGGCTTTTGCACAGCGAGACAATGCCTAAACGGACCACATTTAAGAATGCATTAGTTGACAGAATTTTCATCTACCTACTGCCCCAGGAGTTTTCATCTACCTACTGCCTCAGGATTACAAAAACGATAGTTTTATGAAGCTATCATCATTTCTGAATACTTTTTTCACCCAGATTTAGTCCAACAAAGTTGTTTCCTTTTTTCTCCATTTAAAAGGCGTTTGCACAGCGAGATAATGCCTAAACGGACCACATTTGAGAATGCATTAGTTGACAGAATTTTCATCTACCTACTGCCCCAGGAGTTTTCATCTACCTACTGCCTCAGGATTACAAAAACGATAGTTTTATGAAGCTATCATCATTTCTGAATACTTTTTTCACCCAGATTTGGTCCAACAAAGTTGTCTTCTCTTTATCAATTTCAAGGCGTTTGCACAGTAAGATAATGCCTAAACGGACCACATTTAAGAATGCATTAGTTGACAGAATTTTCATCTACCTACTGCCTCAGGATTACATAAACGATAGTTTTATGAAGCTATCATCATTTCTGAATACTTTTTTCACCCAGATTTAGTCCAACAAAGTTGTTTCCTTTTTTCTCCATTTAAAAGGCGTTTGCACAGCGAGATAATGCCTAAACGGACCACATTTGAGAATGCATTAGTTGACAGAGTTTTCATCTACCTACTGCCTCAGGATTACAAAAATGATAGTTTAATGAAGCTATCATCATTTCTGAATACTTTTTTCACCCAGATTTGGTGGAACAAAGTTGTGTTCTCTTTCTCAATTTCAAGGCGTTTGCACAGCGAGATAATTCCTAAACGGACCAGATTTGAGAATGCATCAGTTAACAGAGTTTTCATCTACCTACTGCCTTAGGAGTTTTCATCTACCTACTGCCTCAGCATTACACAAATAATAGTTTTACGAAGATATCATCACTTCTGAATACTTTATGCACCGAAATTTGGTCCAACAAAGTTGTGTCCTTTTCGTCAATTTCAAGGCTTTTGCACAGCGAGACAATGCCTAAACGGACCACATTTAAGAATGCATTAGTTGACAGAATTTTCATCTACCTACTGCCCCAGGACTTTTCATCTACCTACTGCCTCAGGATTACAAAAACGATAGTTTTATGAAGCTATCATCATTTCTGAATACTTTATTAACTCAGATTTGGTCCAACAAAGTTGTTTCCTTTTTTCTACATTTAAAGGCTTTTGGACAGCGAGATAATGCCTAAACGGACCACATTTGAGAATGTACTAGTTAACAGAGTTTTCATCTGCCTACTACCTCAGGATTACAAAAACAATAGTTTCATGAAGATATCATCACTTCTAAATACTTTATTCACCCAAATTTGGTCCAACAAAATTGTGTCCTTTTCCTCAATTTCAAGGCTTTTGCACAGCGAGATAATGCCTAAACGGACCAGATTTGAGAATGCATTAGTTGACAGAGTTTTCATCTACCTACTGCCTCAGGATTACAAAAACGATAGTTTTATGAAGCTATCATCATTTCTGAATACTTTTTTCACCCAGATTTGGTCCAACAAAGTTGTCTTCTCTTTCTCAATTTCAAGGCGTTTGCACAGTAAGATAATGCCTAAACGGACCAGATTTGAGACTGGTCCAGATTTGGTTCAACAAAGTTGTTTCGCTTTTCCTCAATTTCAAGACGTTTGCACAGCGAGATAATTCCTAAACGGACCAGATTTGAGAATGCATCAGTTAACAGAGTTTTCATCTACCTACTGCCTTAGGAGTTTTCATCTACCTACTGCCTCAGCATTACACAAATAATAGTTTTACGAAGATATCATCACTTCTGAATACTTTATGCACCGAAATTTGGTCCAACAAAGTTGTGTCCTTTTCGTCAATTTCAAGGCTTTTGCACAGCGAGACAATGCCTAAACGGACCACATTTAAGAATGCATTAGTTGACAGAATTTTCATCTACCTACTGCCTCAGGATTACATAAACGATAGTTTTATGAAGCTATCATCATTTCTGAATACTTTTTTCACCCAGATTTAGTCCAACAAAGTTGTGTTCTCTTTCTCAATTTCAAGGCGTTTGCACAGCGAGATAATGCCTAAACGAACCACATTTAAGAATGCATTAGTTGACAGAATTTTCATCTACCTACTGCCTCAGGAGTTTTCATCTACCTACTGCCTCAGCATTACACAAATAATAGTTTTATGAAGCTATCATCATTTCTGAATACTTTTTTCACCCAGATTTGGTCCAACAAAGTTGTCTTCTCTTTATCAATTTCAAGGCGTTTGCACAGTAAGATAATGCCTAAACGGACCAGATTTGAGAATGCATCAGTTGACAGAGTTTTCATCTATCTACTGCCTCAGGATTACACAAACGATAGTTTTATGAAGCTATCATCATTTCTGAATACTTTTTTCACCCAGATTTGGTGAAACAAAGTTGTGTTCTCTTTCTCAATTTCAAGGCGTTTGCACAGCGAGATAATGCCTAAACGGACCAGATTTGAGACTGGTCCAGATTTGGTTCAACAAAGTTGTTTCGCTTTTCCTCAATTTCAAGACGTTTGCACAGCGAGATAATTCCTAAACGGACCAGATTTGAGAATGCATCAGTTAACAGAGTTTTCATCTACCTACTGCCTCAGCATTACACAAATAATAGTTTTACGAAGATATCATCACTTCTGAATACTTTATGCACCGAAATTTGGTCCAACAAAGTTGTGTCCTTTTCTTCAATTTCAAGGCTTTTGCACAGCGAGACAATGCCTAAACGGACCACATTTAAGAATGCATTAGTTGACAGAATTTTCATCTACCTACTGCCCCAGGAGTTTTCATCTACCTACTGCCTCAGGATTACAAAAACGATAGTTTTATGAAGCTATCATCATTTCTGAATACTTTTTTCACCCAGATTTGGTCCAACAAAGTTGTGTTCTCTTTCTCAATTTCAAGGCTTTTGCACAGCGAGACAATGCCTAAACGGACCACATTTGAGAATGCATTAGTTGACAGAATTTTCCTCTACATACTGCCCCAGGAGTTTTCATCTACCTACTGCCTCAGGATTACATAAACGATAGTTTTATGAAGCTATCATCATTTCTGAATACTTTTTTCACCCAGATTTAGTCCAACAAAGTTGTTTCCTTTTTTCTCCATTTAAAAGGCGTTTGGACAGCGAGATAATGCCTAAACGGACCACATTTGAGAATGTACTAGTTAACAGAGTTTTCATCTGCCTACTACCTCAGGATTACAAAAACAATAGTTTCATGAAGATATCATCACTTCTAAATACTTTATTCACCCAAATTTGGTCCAACAAAATTGTGTCCTTTTCCTCAATTTCAAGGCTTTTGCACAGCGAGATAATGCCTAAACGGACCAGATTTGAGAATGCATTAGTTGACAGAGTTTTCATCTACCTACTGCCTCAGGATTACAAAAACGATAGTTTTATGAAGCTATCATCATTTCTGAATACTTTTTTCACCCAGATTTGGTCCAACAAAGTTGTCTTCTCTTTCTTAATTTCAAGGCGTTTGCACAGTAAGATAATGCCTAAACGGACCAGATTTGAGACTGGTCCAGATTTGGTTCAACAAAGTTGTTTCGCTTTTCCTCAATTTCAAGACGTTTGCACAGCGAGATAATTCCTAAACGGACCAGATTTGAGAATGCATCAGTTAACAGAGTTTTCATCTACCTACTGCCTTAGGAGTTTTCATCTACCTACTGCCTCAGCATTACACAAATAATAGTTTTACGAAGATATCATCACTTCTGAATACTTTATGCACCGAAATTTGGTCCAACAAAGTTGTGTCCTTTTCGTCAATTTCAAGGCTTTTGCACAGCGAGACAATGCCTAAACGGACCACATTTAAGAATGCATTAGTTGACAGAATTTTCATCTACCTACTGCCCCAGGAGTTTTCATCTACCTACTGCCTCAGGATTACACAAACGATAGTTTTATGAAGCTATCATCATTTCTGAATTACTTTTTTCACCCAGATTTGGTCCAACAAAGTTGTCTTCTCTTTATCAATTTCAAGGCGTTTGCACAGTAAGATAATGCCTAAACGAACCACATTTAAGAATGCATTAGTTGACAGAATTTTCATCTACCTACTGCCTCAGGAGTTTTCATCTACCTACTGCCTCAGCATTACACAAATAATAGTTTTACGAAGATATCATCACTTCTGAATACTTTATGCACCGAAATTTGGTCCAACAAAGTTGTGTCCTTTTCGTCAATTTCAAGGCTTTTGCACAGCGAGACAATGCCTAAACGGACCACATTTAATAATGCATTAGTTGACAGAATTTTCATCTACCTACTGCCCCAGGAGTTTTCATCTACCTACTGCCTCAGGATTACAAAAACGATAGTTTTATGAAGCTATCATCACTTCTGAATACTTTATCCACCGAAATTTGGTCCAACAAAGTTGTGTCCTTTTCGTCAATTTCAAGGCTTTTGCACAGCGAGATAATGCCTAAACGGACCAGATTTGAGAATGCATCAGTTGACAGAGTTTTCATCTATCTACTGCCTCAGGATTACACAAACGATAGTTTTATGAAGCTATCATCATTTCTGAATACTTTTTTCACCCAGATTTGGTCCAACAAAGTTGTCTTCTCTTTATCAATTTCAAGGCGTTTGCACAGTAAGATAATGCCTAAACGGACCAGATTTGAGAATGCATCAGTTGACAGAGTTTTCATCTATCTACTGCCTCAGGATTACACAAACGATAGTTTTATGAAGCTATCATCATTTCTGAATACTTTTTTCACCCAGATTTGGTCCAACAAAGTTGTCTTCTCTTTATCAATTTCAAGGCGTTTGCACAGTAAGATAATGCCTAAACGGACCAGATTTGAGACTGGTCCAGATTTGGTTCAACAAAGTTGTTTCGCTTTTCCTCAATTTCAAGACGTTTGCACAGCGAGATAATTCCTAAACGGACCAGATTTGAGAATGCATCAGTTAACAGAGTTTTCATCTACCTACTGCCTCAGCATTACACAAATAATAGTTTTACGAAGATATCATCACTTCTAAATACTTTATGCACCGAAATTTGGTCCAACAAAGTTGTGTCCTTTTCGTCAATTTCAAGGCTTTTGCACAGCGAGACAATGCCTAAACGGACCACATTTGAGAATGCATTAGTTGACAGAATTTTCCTCTACATACTGCCCCAGGAGTTTTCATCTACCTACTGCCTCAGGATTACATAAACGATAGTTTTATGAAGCTATCATCATTTCTGAATACTTTTTTCACCCAGATTTAGTCCAACAAAGTTGTTTCCTTTTTTCTCCATTTAAAAGGCGTTTGGACAGCGAGATAATGCCTAAACGGACCACATTTGAGAATGTACTAGTTAACAGAGTTTTCATCTGCCTACTACCTCAGGATTACAAAAACAATAGTTTCATGAAGATATCATCACTTCTAAATACTTTATTCACCCAAATTTGGTCCAACAAAATTGTGTCCTTTTCCTCAATTTCAAGGCTTTTGCACAGCGAGATAATGCCTAAACGGACCAGATTTGAGAATGCATTAGTTGACAGAGTTTTCATCTACCTACTGCCTCAGGATTACAAAAACGATAGTTTTATGAAGCTATCATCATTTCTGAATACTTTTTTCACCCAGATTTGGTCCAACAAAGTTGTCTTCTCTTTCTTAATTTCAAGGCGTTTGCACAGTAAGATAATGCCTAAACGGACCAGATTTGAGACTGGTCCAGATTTGGTTCAACAAAGTTGTTTCGCTTTTCCTCAATTTCAAGACGTTTGCACAGCGAGATAATTCCTAAACGGACCAGATTTGAGAATGCATCAGTTAACAGAGTTTTCATCTACCTACTGCCTTAGGAGTTTTCATCTACCTACTGCCTCAGCATTACACAAATAATAGTTTTACGAAGATATCATCACTTCTGAATACTTTATGCACCGAAATTTGGTCCAACAAAGTTGTGTCCTTTTCGTCAATTTCAAGGCTTTTGCACAGCGAGACAATGCCTAAACGGACCACATTTAAGAATGCATTAGTTGACAGAATTTTCATCTACCTACTGCCCCAGGAGTTTTCATCTACCTACTGCCTCAGGATTACACAAACGATAGTTTTATGAAGCTATCATCATTTCTGAATTCTTTTTTCACCCAGATTTGGTCCAACAAAGTTGTCTTCTCTTTATCAATTTCAAGGCGTTTGCACAGTAAGATAATGCCTAAACGAACCACATTTAAGAATGCATTAGTTGACAGAATTTTCATCTACCTACTGCCTCAGGAGTTTTCATCTACCTACTGCCTCAGCATTACACAAATAATAGTTTTACGAAGATATCATCACTTCTGAATACTTTATGCACCGAAATTTGGTCCAACAAAGTTGTGTCCTTTTCGTCAATTTCAAGGCTTTTGCACAGCGAGACAATGCCTAAACGGACCACATTTAATAATGCATTAGTTGACAGAATTTTCATCTACCTACTGCCCCAGGAGTTTTCATCTACCTACTGCCTCAGGATTACAAAAACGATAGTTTTATGAAGCTATCATCACTTCTGAATACTTTATCCACCGAAATTTGGTCCAACAAAGTTGTGTCCTTTTCGTCAATTTCAAGGCTTTTGCACAGCGAGATAATGCCTAAACGGACCAGATTTGAGAATGCATCAGTTGACAGAGTTTTCATATATCTACTGCCTCAGGATTACACAAACGATAGTTTTATGAAGCTATCATCATTTCTGAATACTTTTTTCACCCAGATTTGGTCCAACAAAGTTGTCTTCTCTTTATCAATTTCAAGGCGTTTGCACAGTAAGATAATGCCTAAACGGACCAGATTTGAGAATGCATCAGTTGACAGAGTTTTCATCTACCTACTGCCTCAGGATTACATAAACGATAGTTTTATGAAGCTATCATCATTTCTGAATACTTTTTTCACCCAGATTTAGTCCAACAAAGTTGTTTCCTTTTTTCTCCATTTAAAAGGCGTTTGGACAGCGAGATAATGCCTAAACGGACCACATTTGAGAATGTACTAGTTAACAGAGTTTTCATCTGCCTACTACCTCAGGATTACAAAAACAATAGTTTCATGAAGATATCATCACTTCTAAATACTTTATTCACCCAAATTTGGTCCAACAAAATTGTGTCCTTTTCCTCAATTTCAAGGCTTTTGCACAGCGAGATAATGCCTAAACGGACCAGATTTGAGAATGCATTAGTTGACAGAGTTTTCATCTACCTACTGCCTCAGGATTACAAAAACGATAGTTTTATGAAGCTATCATCATTTCTGAATACTTTTTTCACCCAGATTTGGTCCAACAAAGTTGTCTTCTCTTTCTCAATTTCAAGGCGTTTGCACAGTAAGATAATGCCTAAACGGACCAGATTTGAGACTGGTCCAGATTTGGTTCAACAAAGTTGTTTCGCTTTTCCTCAATTTCAAGACGTTTGCACAGCGAGATAATTCCTAAACGGACCAGATTTGAGAATGCATCAGTTAACAGAGTTTTCATCTACCTACTGCCTTAGGAGTTTTCATCTACCTACTGCCTCAGCATTACACAAATAATAGTTTTACGAAGATATCATCACTTCTGAATACTTTATGCACCGAAATTTGGTCCAACAAAGTTGTGTCCTTTTCGTCAATTTCAAGGCTTTTGCACAGCGAGACAATGCCTAAACGGACCACATTTAAGAATGCATTAGTTGACAGAATTTTCATCTACCTACTGCCCCAGGAGTTTTCATCTACCTACTGCCTCAGGATTACACAAACGATAGTTTTATGAAGCTATCATCATTTCTGAATTACTTTTTTCACCCAGATTTGGTCCAACAAAGTTGTCTTCTCTTTATCAATTTCAAGGCGTTTGCACAGTAAGATAATGCCTAAACGAACCACATTTAAGAATGCATTAGTTGACAGAATTTTCATCTACCTACTGCCTCAGGAGTTTTCATCTACCTACTGCCTCAGCATTACACAAATAATAGTTTTACGAAGATATCATCACTTCTGAATACTTTATGCACCGAAATTTGGTCCAACAAAGTTGTGTCCTTTTCGTCAATTTCAAGGCTTTTGCACAGCGAGACAATGCCTAAACGGACCACATTTAATAATGCATTAGTTGACAGAATTTTCATCTACCTACTGCCCCAGGAGTTTTCATCTACCTACTGCCTCAGGATTACAAAAACGATAGTTTTATGAAGCTATCATCACTTCTGAATACTTTATCCACCGAAATTTGGTCCAACAAAGTTGTGTCCTTTTCGTCAATTTCAAGGCTTTTGCACAGCGAGATAATGCCTAAACGGACCAGATTTGAGAATGCATCAGTTGACAGAGTTTTCATCTATCTACTGCCTCAGGATTACACAAACGATAGTTTTATGAAGCTATCATCATTTCTGAATACTTTTTTCACCCAGATTTGGTCCAACAAAGTTGTCTTCTCTTTATCAATTTCAAGGCGTTTGCACAGTAAGATAATGCCTAAACGGACCAGATTTGAGAATGCATCAGTTGACAGAGTTTTCATCTATCTACTGCCTCAGGATTACACAAACGATAGTTTTATGAAGCTATCATCATTTCTGAATACTTTTTTCACCCAGATTTGGTGAAACAAAGTTGTGTTCTCTTTCTCAATTTCAAGGCGTTTGCACAGCGAGATAATGCCTAAACGGACCAGATTTGAGACTGGTCCAGATTTGGTTCAACAAAGTTGTTTCGCTTTTCCTCAATTTCAAGACGTTTGCACAGCGAGATAATTCCTAAACGGACCAGATTTGAGAATGCATCAGTTAACAGAGTTTTCATCTACCTACTGCCTCAGCATTACACAAATAATAGTTTTACGAAGATATCATCACTTCTAAATACTTTATGCACCGAAATTTGGTCCAACAAAGTTGTGTCCTTTTCGTCAATTTCAAGGCTTTTGCACAGCGAGACAATGCCTAAACGGACCACATTTGAGAATGCATTAGTTGACAGAATTTTCCTCTACATACTGCCCCAGGAGTTTTCATCTACCTACTGCCTCAGGATTACATAAACGATAGTTTTATGAAGCTATCATCATTTCTGAATACTTTTTTCACCCAGATTTAGTCCAACAAAGTTGTTTCCTTTTTTCTCCATTTAAAAGGCGTTTGGACAGCGAGATAATGCCTAAACGGACCACATTTGAGAATGTACTAGTTAACAGAGTTTTCATCTGCCTACTACCTCAGGATTACAAAAACAATAGTTTCATGAAGATATCATCACTTCTAAATACTTTATTCACCCAAATTTGGTCCAACAAAATTGTGTCCTTTTCCTCAATTTCAAGGCTTTTGCACAGCGAGATAATGCCTAAACGGACCAGATTTGAGAATGCATTAGTTGACAGAGTTTTCATCTACCTACTGCCTCAGGATTACAAAAACGATAGTTTTATGAAGCTATCATCATTTCTGAATACTTTTTTCACCCAGATTTGGTCCAACAAAGTTGTCTTCTCTTTCTTAATTTCAAGGCGTTTGCACAGTAAGATAATGCCTAAACGGACCAGATTTGAGACTGGTCCAGATTTGGTTCAACAAAGTTGTTTCGCTTTTCCTCAATTTCAAGACGTTTGCACAGCGAGATAATTCCTAAACGGACCAGATTTGAGAATGCATCAGTTAACAGAGTTTTCATCTACCTACTGCCTTAGGAGTTTTCATCTACCTACTGCCTCAGCATTACACAAATAATAGTTTTACGAAGATATCATCACTTCTGAATACTTTATGCACCGAAATTTGGTCCAACAAAGTTGTGTCCTTTTCGTCAATTTCAAGGCTTTTGCACAGCGAGACAATGCCTAAACGGACCACATTTAAGAATGCATTAGTTGACAGAATTTTCATCTACCTACTGCCCCAGGAGTTTTCATCTACCTACTGCCTCAGGATTACACAAACGATAGTTTTATGAAGCTATCATCATTTCTGAATTCTTTTTTCACCCAGATTTGGTCCAACAAAGTTGTCTTCTCTTTATCAATTTCAAGGCGTTTGCACAGTAAGATAATGCCTAAACGAACCACATTTAAGAATGCATTAGTTGACAGAATTTTCATCTACCTACTGCCTCAGGAGTTTTCATCTACCTACTGCCTCAGCATTACACAAATAATAGTTTTACGAAGATATCATCACTTCTGAATACTTTATGCACCGAAATTTGGTCCAACAAAGTTGTGTCCTTTTCGTCAATTTCAAGGCTTTTGCACAGCGAGACAATGCCTAAACGGACCACATTTAATAATGCATTAGTTGACAGAATTTTCATCTACCTACTGCCCCAGGAGTTTTCATCTACCTACTGCCTCAGGATTACAAAAACGATAGTTTTATGAAGCTATCATCACTTCTGAATACTTTATCCACCGAAATTTGGTCCAACAAAGTTGTGTCCTTTTCGTCAATTTCAAGGCTTTTGCACAGCGAGATAATGCCTAAACGGACCAGATTTGAGAATGCATCAGTTGACAGAGTTTTCATCTATCTACTGCCTCAGGATTACACAAACGATAGTTTTATGAAGCTATCATCATTTCTGAATACTTTTTTCACCCAGATTTGGTCCAACAAAGTTGTCTTCTCTTTATCAATTTCAAGGCGTTTGCACAGTAAGATAATGCCTAAACGGACCAGATTTGAGAATGCATCAGTTGACAGAGTTTTCATCTACCTACTGCCTCAGGATTACATAAACGATAGTTTTATGAAGCTATCATCATTTCTGAATACTTTTTTCACCCAGATTTAGTCCAACAAAGTTGTTTCCTTTTTTCTCCATTTAAAAGGCGTTTGGACAGCGAGATAATGCCTAAACGGACCACATTTGAGAATGTACTAGTTAACAGAGTTTTCATCTGCCTACTACCTCAGGATTACAAAAACAATAGTTTCATGAAGATATCATCACTTCTAAATACTTTATTCACCCAAATTTGGTCCAACAAAATTGTGTCCTTTTCCTCAATTTCAAGGCTTTTGCACAGCGAGATAATGCCTAAACGGACCAGATTTGAGAATGCATTAGTTGACAGAGTTTTCATCTACCTACTGCCTCAGGATTACAAAAACGATAGTTTTATGAAGCTATCATCATTTCTGAATACTTTTTTCACCCAGATTTGGTCCAACAAAGTTGTCTTCTCTTTCTTCAATTTCAAGGCGTTTGCACAGTAAGATAATGCCTAAACGGACCAGATTTGAGACTGGTCCAGATTTGGTTCAACAAAGTTGTTTCGCTTTTCCTCAATTTCAAGACGTTTGCACAGCGAGATAATTCCTAAACGGACCAGATTTGAGAATGCATCAGTTAACAGAGTTTTCATCTACCTACTGCCTTAGGAGTTTTCATCTACCTACTGCCTCAGCATTACACAAATAATAGTTTTACGAAGATATCATCACTTCTGAATACTTTATGCACCGAAATTTGGTCCAACAAAGTTGTGTCCTTTTCGTCAATTTCAAGGCTTTTGCACAGCGAGACAATGCCTAAACGGACCACATTTAAGAATGCATTAGTTGACAGAATTTTCATCTACCTACTGCCCCAGGAGTTTTCATCTACCTACTGCCTCAGGATTACACAAACGATAGTTTTATGAAGCTATCATCATTTCTGAATTCTTTTTTCACCCAGATTTGGTCCAACAAAGTTGTCTTCTCTTTATCAATTTCAAGGCGTTTGCACAGTAAGATAATGCCTAAACGAACCACATTTAAGAATGCATTAGTTGACAGAATTTTCATCTACCTACTGCCTCAGGAGTTTTCATCTACCTACTGCCTCAGCATTACACAAATAATAGTTTTACGAAGATATCATCACTTCTGAATACTTTATGCACCGAAATTTGGTCCAACAAAGTTGTGTCCTTTTCGTCAATTTCAAGGCTTTTGCACAGCGAGACAATGCCTAAACGGACCACATTTAATAATGCATTAGTTGACAGAATTTTCATCTACCTACTGCCCCAGGAGTTTTCATCTACCTACTGCCTCAGGATTACAAAAACGATAGTTTTATGAAGCTATCATCACTTCTGAATACTTTATCCACCGAAATTTGGTCCAACAAAGTTGTGTCCTTTTCGTCAATTTCAAGGCTTTTGCACAGCGAGATAATGCCTAAACGGACCAGATTTGAGAATGCATCAGTTGACAGAGTTTTCATCTATCTACTGCCTCAGGATTACACAAACGATAGTTTTATGAAGCTATCATCATTTCTGAATACTTTTTTCACCCAGATTTGGTCCAACAAAGTTGTCTTCTCTTTATCAATTTCAAGGCGTTTGCACAGTAAGATAATGCCTAAACGGACCAGATTTGAGAATGCATCAGTTGACAGAGTTTTCATCTATCTACTGCCTCAGGATTACACAAACGATAGTTTTATGAAGCTATCATCATTTCTGAATACTTTTTTCACCCAGATTTGGTGAAACAAAGTTGTGTTCTCTTTCTCAATTTCAAGGCGTTTGCACAGCGAGATAATGCCTAAACGGACCAGATTTGAGACTGGTCCAGATTTGGTTCAACAAAGTTGTTTCGCTTTTCCTCAATTTCAAGACGTTTGCACAGCGAGATAATTCCTAAACGGACCAGATTTGAGAATGCATCAGTTAACAGAGTTTTCATCTACCTACTGCCTCAGCATTACACAAATAATAGTTTTACGAAGATATCATCACTTCTAAATACTTTATGCACCGAAATTTGGTCCAACAAAGTTGTGTCCTTTTCGTCAATTTCAAGGCTTTTGCACAGCGAGACAATGCCTAAACGGACCACATTTGAGAATGCATTAGTTGACAGAATTTTCCTCTACATACTGCCCCAGGAGTTTTCATCTACCTACTGCCTCAGGATTACATAAACGATAGTTTTATGAAGCTATCATCATTTCTGAATACTTTTTTCACCCAGATTTAGTCCAACAAAGTTGTTTCCTTTTTTCTCCATTTAAAAGGCGTTTGGACAGCGAGATAATGCCTAAACGGACCACATTTGAGAATGTACTAGTTAACAGAGTTTTCATCTGCCTACTACCTCAGGATTACAAAAACAATAGTTTCATGAAGATATCATCACTTCTAAATACTTTATTCACCCAAATTTGGTCCAACAAAATTGTGTCCTTTTCCTCAATTTCAAGGCTTTTGCACAGCGAGACAATGCCTAAACGGACCACATTTAAGAATGCATTAGTTGACAGAATTTTCATCTACCTACTGCCCCAGGAGTTTTCATCTACCTACTGCCTCAGCATTACACAAAAAATAGTTTTACGAAGATATCATCACTTCTGAATACTTTATGCACCGAAATTTGGTCCAACAAAGTTGTGTCCTTTTCGTCAATTTCAAGGCTTTTGCACAGCGAGACAATGCCTAAACGGACCACATTTAAGAATGCATTAGTTGACAGAATTTTCATCTACCTACTGCCTCAGGATTACATAAACGATAGTTTTATGAAGCTATCATCATTTCTGAATACTTTTTTCACCCAGATTTGGTCCAACAAAGTTGTCTTCTCTTTCTCAATTTCAAGGCGTTTGCACAGTAAGATAATGCCTAAACGGACCAGATTTGAGACTGGTCCAGATTTGGTTCAACAAAGTTGTTTCGCTTTTCCTCAATTTCAAGACGTTTGCACAGCGAGATAATTCCTAAACGGACCAGATTTGAGAATGCATCAGTTAACAGAGTTTTCATCTACCTACTGCCTTAGAAGTTTTCATCTACCTACTGCCTCAGCATTACACAAATAATAGTTTTACGAAGATATCATCACTTCTGAATACTTTATGCACCGAAATTTGGTCCAACAAAGTTGTGTCCTTTTCGTCAATTTCAAGGCTTTTGCACAGCGAGACAATGCCTAAACGGACCACATTTAAGAATGCATTAGTTGACAGAATTTTCATCTACCTACTGCCCCAGGAGTTTTCATCTACCTACTGCCTCAGGATTACACAAACGATAGTTTTATGAAGCTATCATCATTTCTGAATACTTTTTTCACCCAGATTTGGTCCAACAAAGTTGTCTTCTCTTTATCAATTTCAAGGCGTTTGCACAGTAAGATAATGCCTAAACGAACCACATTTAAGAATGCATTAGTTGACAGAATTTTCATCTACCTACTGCCTCAGGAGTTTTCATCTACCTACTGCCTCAGCATTACACAAATAATAGTTTTACGAAGATATCATCACTTCTGAATACTTTATGCACCGAAATTTGGTCCAACAAAGTTGTGTCCTTTTCGTCAATTTCAAGGCTTTTGCACAGCGAGACAATGCCTAAACGGACCACATTTAAGAATGCATTAGTTGACAGAATTTTCATCTACCTACTGCCTCAGGATTACATAAACGATAGTTTTATGAAGCTATCATCATTTCTGAATACTTTTTTCACCTAGATTTAGTCCAACAAAGTTGTGTTCTCTTTCTCAATTTCAAGGCGTTTGCACAGCGAGATAATTCCTAAACGGACCAGATTTGAGAATGCATCAGTTAACAGAGTTTTCATCTACCTACTGCCTCAGCATTACACAAATAATAGTTTTACGAAGATATCATCACTTCTGAATACTTTATACACCGAAATTTGGTCCAACAAAGTTGTGTCCTTTTCGTCAATTTCAAGGCTTTTGCACAGCGAGACAATGCCTAAACGGACCACATTTAAGAATGCATTAGTTGACAGAATTTTCATCTACCTACTGCCCCAGGAGTTTTCATCTACCTACTGCCTCAGGATTACACAAACGATAGTTTTATGAAGCTATCATCATTTCTGAATACTTTTTTCACCCAGATTTGGTCCAACAAAGTTGTCTTCTCTTTATCAATTTCAAGGCGTTTGCACAGTAAGATAATGCCTAAACGAACCACATTTAAGAATGCATTAGTTGACAGAATTTTCATCTACCTACTGCCTCAGGAGTTTTCATCTACCTACTGCCTCAGCATTACACAAATAATAGTTTTACGAAGATATCATCACTTCTGAATACTTTATGCACCGAAATTTGGTCCAACAAAGTTGTGTCCTTTTCGTCAATTTCAAGGCTTTTGCACAGCGAGACAATGCCTAAACGGACCACATTTAAGAATGCATTAGTTGACAGAATTTTCATCTACCTACTGCCTCAGGATTACATAAACGATAGTTTTATGAAGCTATCATCATTTCTGAATACTTTTTTCACCTAGATTTAGTCCAACAAAGTTGTGTTCTCTTTCTCAATTTCAAGGCGTTTGCACAGCGAGATAATTCCTAAACGGACCAGATTTGAGAATGCATCAGTTAACAGAGTTTTCATCTACCTACTGCCTCAGCATTACACAAATAATAGTTTTACGAAGATATCATTACTTCTGAATACTTTATGCACCGAAATTTGGTCCAACAAAGTTGTGTCCTTTTCTTCAATTTCAAGGCTTTTGCACAGCGAGACAATGCCTAAACGGACCACATTTAAGAATGCATTAGTTGACAGAATTTTCATCTACCTACTGCCCCAGGAGTTTTCATCTACCTACTGCCTCAGGATTACAAAAACGATAGTTTTATGAAGCTATCATCATTTCTGAATACTTTTTTCACCCAGATTTGGTCCAACAAAGTTGTCTTCTCTTTATCAATTTCAAGGCGTTTGCACAGTAAGATAATGCCTAAACGGACCACATTTAAGAATGCATTAGTTGACAGAATTTTCATCTACCTACTGCCTCAGGATTACATAAACGATAGTTTTATGAAGCTATCATCATTTCTGAATACTTTTTTCACCCAGATTTGGTCCAACAAAGTTGTCTTCTCTTTATCAATTTCAAGGCGTTTGCACAGTAAGATAATGCCTAAACGGACCACATTTAAGAATGCATTAGTTGACAGAATTTTCATCTACCTACTGCCTCAGGAGTTTTCATCTACCTACTGCCTCAGCATTACACAAATAATAGTTTTACGAAGATATCATCACTTCTGAATACTTTATGCACCGAAATTTGGTCCAACAAAGTTGTGTCCTTTTCGTCAATTTCAAGGCTTTTGCACAGCGAGACAATGCCTAAACGGACCACATTTAAGAATGCATTAGTTGACAGAATTTTCATCTACCTACTGCCTCAGGATTACATAAACGATAGTTTTATGAAGCTATCATCATTTCTGAATACTTTTTTCACCTAGATTTAGTCCAACAAAGTTGTGTTCTCTTTCTCAATTTCAAGGCGTTTGCACAGCGAGATAATTCCTAAACGGACCAGATTTGAGAATGCATCAGTTAACAGAGTTTTCATCTACCTACTGCCTTAGGAGTTTTCATCTACCTACTGCCTCAGCATTACACAAATAATAGTTTTACGAAGATATCATCACTTCTGAATACTTTATGCACCGAAATTTGGTCCAACAAAGTTGTGTCCTTTTCGTCAATTTCAAGGCTTTTGCACAGCGAGACAATGCCTAAACGGACCACATTTAAGAATGCATTAGTTGACAGAATTTTCATGTACCTACTGCCCCAGGAGTTTTCATCTACCTACTGCCTCAGGATTACACAAACGATAGTTTTATGAAGCTATCATCATTTCTGAATACTTTTTTCACCCAGATTTGGTCCAACAAAGTTGTCTTCTCTTTATCAATTTCAAGGCGTTTGCACAGTAAGATAATGCCTAAACGAACCACATTTAAGAATGCATTAGTTGACAGAATTTTCATCTACCTACTGCCTCAGGAGTTTTCATCTACCTACTGCCTCAGCATTACACAAATAATAGTTTTACGAAGATATCATCACTTCTGAATACTTTATGCACCGAAATTTGGTCCAACAAAGTTGTGTCCTTTTCGTCAATTTCAAGGCTTTTGCACAGCGAGACAATGCCTAAACGGACCACATTTAAGAATGCATTAGTTGACAGAATTTTCATCTACCTACTGCCTCAGGATTACATAAACGATAGTTTTATGAAGCTATCATCATTTCTGAATACTTTTTTCACCTAGATTTAGTCCAACAAAGTTGTGTTCTCTTTCTCAATTTCAAGGCGTTTGCACAGCGAGATAATTCCTAAACGGACCAGATTTGAGAATGCATCAGTTAACAGAGTTTTCATCTACCTACTGCCTCAGCATTACACAAATAATAGTTTTACGAAGATATCATCACTTCTGAATACTTTATGCACCGAAATTTGGTCCAACAAAGTTGTGTCCTTTTCTTCAATTTCAAGGCTTTTGCACAGCGAGACAATGCCTAAACGGACCACATTTAAGAATGCATTAGTTGACAGAATTTTCATCTACCTACTGCCCCAGGAGTTTTCATCTACCTACTGCCTCAGGATTACAAAAACGATAGTTTTATGAAGCTATCATCATTTCTGAATACTTTTTTCACCCAGATTTGGTCCAACAAAGTTGTCTTCTCTTTATCAATTTCAAGGCGTTTGCACAGTAAGATAATGCCTAAACGGACCACATTTAAGAATGCATTAGTTGACAGAATTTTCATCTACCTACTGCCTCAGGATTACATAAACGATAGTTTTATGAAGCTATCATCATTTCTGAATACTTTTTTCACCTAGATTTAGTCCAACAAAGTTGTGTTCTCTTTCTCAATTTCAAGGCGTTTGCACAGCGAGATAATTCCTAAACGGACCAGATTTGAGAATGCATCAGTTAACAGAGTTTTCATCTACCTACTGCCTCAGCATTACACAAATAATAGTTTTACGAAGATATCATCACTTCTGAATACTTTATGCACCGAAATTTGGTCCAACAAAGTTGTGTCCTTTTCTTCAATTTCAAGGCTTTTGCACAGCGAGACAATGCCTAAACGGACCACATTTAAGAATGCATTAGTTGACAGAATTTTCATCTACCTACTGCCCCAGGAGTTTTCATCTACCTACTGCCTCAGGATTACAAAAACGATAGTTTTATGAAGCTATCATCATTTCTGAATACTTTTTTCACCCAGATTTGGTCCAACAAAGTTGTCTTCTCTTTATCAATTTCAAGGCGTTTGCACAGTAAGATAATGCCTAAACGGACCACATTTAAGAATGCATTAGTTGACAGAATTTTCATCTACCTACTGCCTCAGGATTACATAAACGATAGTTTTATGAAGCTATCATCATTTCTGAATACTTTTTTCACCCAGATTTGGTCCAACAAAGTTGTCTTCTCTTTATCAATTTCAAGGCGTTTGCACAGTAAGATAATGCCTAAACGGACCACATTTAAGAATGCATTAGTTGACAGAATTTTCATCTACCTACTGCCTCAGGAGTTTTCATCTACCTACTGCCTCAGCATTACACAAATAATAGTTTTACGAAGATATCATCACTTCTGAATACTTTATGCACCGAAATTTGGTCCAACAAAGTTGTGTCCTTTTCGTCAATTTCAAGGCTTTTGCACAGCGAGACAATGCCTAAACGGACCACATTTAAGAATGCATTAGTTGACAGAATTTTCATCTACCTACTGCCTCAGGATTACATAAACGATAGTTTTATGAAGCTATCATCATTTCTGAATACTTTTTTCACCTAGATTTAGTCCAACAAAGTTGTCTTCTCTTTATCAATTTCAAGGCGTTTGCACAGTAAGATAATGCCTAAACGAACCACATTTAAGAATGCATTAGTTGACAGAATTTTCATCTACCTACTGCCTCAGGAGTTTTCATCTACCTACTGCCTCAGCATTACACAAATAATAGTTTTACGAAGATATCATCACTTCTGAATACTTTATGCACCGAAATTTGGTCCAACAAAGTTGTGTCCTTTTCGTCAATTTCAAGGCTTTTGCACAGCGAGACAATGCCTAAACGGACCACATTTAAGAATGCATTAGTTGACAGAATTTTCATCTACCTACTGCCTCAGGATTACATAAACGATAGTTTTATGAAGCTATCATCATTTCTGAATACTTTTTTCACCTAGATTTAGTCCAACAAAGTTGTGTTCTCTTTCTCAATTTCAAGGCGTTTGCACAGCGAGATAATTCCTAAACGGACCAGATTTGAGAATGCATCAGTTAACAGAGTTTTCATCTACCTACTGCCTCAGCATTACACAAATAATAGTTTTACGAAGATATCATCACTTCTGAATACTTTATGCACCGAAATTTGGTCCAACAAAGTTGTGTCCTTTTCTTCAATTTCAAGGCTTTTGCACAGCGAGACAATGCCTAAACGGACCACATTTAAGAATGCATTAGTTGACAGAATTTTCATCTACCTACTGCCCCAGGAGTTTTCATCTACCTACTGCCTCAGGATTACAAAAACGATAGTTTTATGAAGCTATCATCATTTCTGAATACTTTTTTCACCCAGATTTGGTCCAACAAAGTTGTCTTCTCTTTATCAATTTCAAGGCGTTTGCACAGTAAGATAATGCCTAAACGGACCACATTTAAGAATGCATTAGTTGACAGAATTTTCATCTACCTACTGCCTCAGGATTACATAAACGATAGTTTTATGAAGCTATCATCATTTCTGAATACTTTTTTTCACCCAGATTTGGTGAAACAAAGTTGTGTTCTCTTTCTCAATTTCAAGGCGTTTGCACAGCGAGATAATTCCTAAACGGACCAGATTTGAGAATGCATCAGTTAACAGAGTTTTCATCTACCTACTGCCTCAGCATTACACAAACAATAGTTTTACGAAAATATAATCACTTCTGAATACTTTATGCACCGAATCTTGGTCCAACAAAGTTGTTTCGCTTTTCCTCAATTTCAAGTCGTTTGCACAGCGAGATAATTCCTAAACGGACCAGATTTGAGAATGCGTCAGTTGACAGAGTTTTCATCTACCTACTGCCTCAGGAGTTTTCATCTACCTACTGCCTCAGGATTACACAAACGATAGTTTAAAGAAGCTATCATCATTTCTGAATACTTTACTCACCCAGATTTGGTCCAACAAAGTTGTTTCCTTTTCCTCAATTTCAAGGCTTTTGCACAGCGAGACAATGCCTAAACGGACCACATTTAAGAATGCATTAGTTGACAGAATTTTCATCTACCTACTGCCCCAGGACTTTTCATCTACCTACTGCCTCAGGATTACAAAAACGATAGTTTTATGAAGCTATCATCATTTCTGAATACTTTTTTCACCCAGATTTGGTCCAACAAAGTTGTCTTCTCTTTCTCAATTTCAAGGCGTTTGCACAGTAAGATAATGCCTAAACGGACCAGATTTGAGAATGCATCAGTTGACAGAGTTTTCATCTATCTACTGCCTCAGGATTACACAAACGATAGTTTTATGAAGCTATCATCATTTCTGAATACTTTTTTCACCCAGATTTGGTGAAACAAAGTTGTGTTCTCTTTCTCAATTTCAAGGCGTTTGCACAGCGAGATAATGCCTAAACGGACCAGATTTGAGACTGGTCCAGATTTGGTTCAACAAAGTTGTTTCGCTTTTCCTCAATTTCAAGACGTTTGCACAGCGAGATAATTCCTAAACGGACCAGATTTGAGAATGCATCAGTTAACAGAGTTTTCATCTACCTACTGCCTCAGCATTACACAAATAATAGTTTTACGAAGATATCATCACTTCTAAATACTTTATGCACCGAAATTTGGTCCAACAAAGTTGTGTCCTTTTCGTCAATTTCAAGGCTTTTGCACAGCGAGACAATGCCTAAACGGACCACATTTGAGAATGCATTAGTTGACAGAATTTTCCTCTACATACTGCCCCAGGAGTTTTCATCTACCTACTGCCTCAGGATTACAAAAACGATAGTTTTATGAAGCTATCATCATTTCTGAATACTTTTTTCACCCAGATTTGGTCCAACAAAGTTGTCTTCTCTTTCTTAATTTCAAGGCGTTTGCACAGTAAGATAATGCCTAAACGGACCAGATTTGAGACTGGTCCAGATTTGGTTCAACAAAGTTGTTTCGCTTTTCCTCAATTTCAAGACGTTTGCACAGCGAGATAATTCCTAAACGGACCAGATTTGAGAATGCATCAGTTAACAGAGTTTTCATCTACCTACTGCCTTAGGAGTTTTCATCTACCTACTGCCTCAGCATTACACAAATAATAGTTTTACGAAGATATCATCACTTCTGAATACTTTATGCACCGAAATTTGGTCCAACAAAGTTGTGTCCTTTTCGTCAATTTCAAGGCTTTTGCACAGCGAGACAATGCCTAAACGGACCACATTTAAGAATGCATTAGTTGACAGAATTTTCATCTACCTACTGCCCCAGGAGTTTTCATCTACCTACTGCCTCAGGATTACACAAACGATAGTTTTATGAAGCTATCATCATTTCTGAATACTTTTTTCACCCCGATTTGGTCCAACAAAGTTGTCTTCTCTTTATCAATTTCAAGGCGTTTGCACAGTAAGATAATGCCTAAACGAACCACATTTAAGAATGCATTAGTTGACAGAATTTTCATCTACCTACTGCCTCAGGAGTTTTCATCTACCTACTGCCTCAGCATTACACAAATAATAGTTTTACGAAGATATCATCACTTCTGAATACTTTATGCACCGAAATTTGGTCCAACAAAGTTGTGTCCTTTTCGTCAATTTCAAGGCTTTTGCACAGCGAGACAATGCCTAAACGGACCACATTTAAGAATGCATTAGTTGACAGAATTTTCATCTACCTACTGCCCCAGGAGTTTTCATCTACCTACTGCCTCAGGATTACAAAAACGATAGTTTTATGAAGCTATCATCATTTCTGAATTCTTTTTTCACCCAGATTTGGTCCAACAAAGTTGTCTTCTCTTTATCAATTTCAAGGCGTTTGCACAGTAAGATAATGCCTAAACGGACCACATTTAAGAATGCATTAGTTGACAGAATTTTCATCTACCTACTGCCTCAGGATTACATAAACGATAGTTTTATGAAGCTATCATCATTTCTGAATACTTTTTTCACCCAGATTTAGTCCAACAAAGTTGTTTCCTTTTTTCTCCATTTAAAAGGCGTTTGCACAGCGAGATAATGCCTAAACGGACCACATTTGAGAATGCATTAGTTGACAGAGTTTTCATCTACCTACTGCCCCAGGACTTTTCATCTACCTACTGCCTCAGGATTACAAAAACGATAGTTTTATGAAGCTATCATCATTTCTGAATACTTTATTAACTCAGATTTGGTCCAACAAAGTTGTTTCCTTTTTTCTCCATTTAAAGGCTTTTGCACAGTGAGATAATGCCTAAAACGGACAAGATTTAAGAATGCGTCAGTTGACAGACTTTTCATCTACCTACTGCCTCAGGAGTTTTCATCTACCTACTGCCTCAGGATTACATAAACGATAGTTTTATGAAGCTATCATCATTTCTGAATACTTTTTTCACCCAGATTTAGTCCAACAAAGTTGTTTCCTTTTTTCTCCATTTAAAAGGCGTTTGGACAGCGAGATAATGCCTAAACGGACCACATTTGAGAATGTACTAGTTAACAGAGTTTTCATCTGCCTACTACCTCAGGATTACAAAAACAATAGTTTCATGAAGATATCATCACTTCTAAATACTTTATTCACCCAAATTTGGTCCAACAAAATTGTGTCCTTTTCCTCAATTTCAAGGCTTTTGCACAGCGAGATAATGCCTAAACGGACCAGATTTGAGAATGCATTAGTTGACAGAGTTTTCATCTACCTACTGCCTCAGGATTACAAAAACGATAGTTTTATGAAGCTATCATCATTTCTGAATACTTTTTTCACCCAGATTTGGTCCAACAAAGTTGTCTTCTCTTTCTCAATTTCAAGGCGTTTGCACAGTAAGATAATGCCTAAACGGACCAGATTTGAGACTGGTCCAGATTTGGTTCAACAAAGTTGTTTCGCTTTTCCTCAATTTCAAGACGTTTGCACAGCGAGATAATTCCTAAACGGACCAGATTTGAGAATGCATTAGTTGACAGAGTTTTCATCTACCTACTGCCTCAGGATGACAAAAACGATAGTTTTATGGAGCTATCATCATTTCTGAATACTTTTTTCACCCAGATTTGGTGAAACAAAGTTGTGTTCTCTTTCTCAATTTCAAGGCGTTTGCACAGCGAGATAATGCCTAAACGGACCAGATTTGAGACTGGTCCAGATTTGGTTCAACAAAGTTGTTTCGCTTTTCCTCAATTTCAAGTCGTTTGCACAGCGAGATAATTCCTAAACGGACCAGATTTGAGAATGCGTCAGTTGACAGAGTTTTCATCTACCTACTGCCTCAGGATTACACAAACGATAGTTTAAAGAAGCTATCATCATTTCTGAATACTTTACTCACTCAGATTTGGTCCAACAAAGTTGTTTCCTTTTCCTCAATTTCAAGGCTTTTGCACAGCGAGATAATGCCTAAACGGACCAGATTTGAGAATGCATTAGTTGACAGAGTTTTCATCTACCTACTGCCTTAGGAGTTTTCATCTACCTACTGCCTCAGGATTACACAAACGATAGTTTTATGAAGCTATCATCATTTCTGAATACTTTTTTCACCCAGATTTGGTCCAACAAAGTTGTCTTCTCTTTCTCAATTTCAAGGCGTTTGCACAGTAAGATAATGCCTAAACGGACCAGATTTGAGAATGCATCAGTTGACAGAGTTTTCATCTGCCAACTACCTCAGGATTACACAAAAAATAGTTTCATGAAGATATCATCACTTCTAAATCTTTTATTCACCCAAATTTGGTCCAACAAAATTGTGTCCTTTTCCTCAATTTCAAGGCTTTTGCACAGCGAGATAATGCGTGAACGGACCAGATTTGAGACTGGTCCAGATTTGGTTCAACAAAGTTGTTTCGCTTTTCCTTAATTTCAAGTCGTTTGCACAGCGAGATAATTCCTAAACGGACCAGATTTGAGAATGCGTCAGTTGACAGAGTTTTCATCTACCTACTGCCTCAGGAGTTTTCATCTACCTACTGCCTCAGGATTACACAAACGATAGCTTAAAGAAGCTCTCATCATTTCTGAATACTTTATTCACCAGATTTGGTCCAACAAAGTTGTTTCCTTTTCCTCAATTTCAAGGCTTTTGCACAGCGAGATAATGCCTAAACGGACCAGATTTGAGAATGCATTAGTTGACAGAGTTTTCATCTATCTACTGCCTCAGGATTACACAAACGATAGTTTTATGAAGCTATCATCATTTCTGAATACTTTTTTTCACCCAGATTTGGTGAAACAAAGTTGTGTTCTCTTTCTCAATTTCAAGGCGTTTGCACAGCGAGATAATTCCTAAACGGACCAGATTTGAGAATGCATCAGTTAACAGAGTTTTCATCTACCTACTGCCTCAGCATTACACAAACAATAGTTTTACGAAAATATAATCACTTCTGAATACTTTATGCACCGAATCTTGGTCCAACAAAGTTGTTTCGCTTTTCCTCAATTTCAAGTCGTTTGCACAGCGAGATAATTCCTAAACGGACCAGATTTGAGAATGCGTCAGTTGACAGAGTTTTCATCTACCTACTGCCTCAGGAGTTTTCATCTACCTACTGCCTCAGGATTACACAAACGATAGTTTAAAGAAGCTATCATCATTTCTGAATACTTTACTCACCCAGATTTGGTCCAACAAAGTTGTTTCCTTTTCCTCAATTTCAAGGCTTTTGCACAGCGAGACAATGCCTAAACGGACCACATTTAAGAATGCATTAGTTGACAGAATTTTCATCTACCTACTGCCCCAGGACTTTTCATCTACCTACTGCCTCAGGATTACAAAAACGATAGTTTTATGAAGCTATCATCATTTCTGAATACTTTATTAACTCAGATTTGGTCCAACAAAGTTGTTTCCTTTTTTCTCCATTTAAAGGCTTTTGCACAGTGAGATAATGCCTAAAACGGACAAGATTTAAGAATGCGTCAGTTGACAGACTTTTCATCTACCTACTGCCTCAGGAGTTTTCATCTACCTACTGCCTCAGGATTACATAAACGATAGTTTTATGAAGCTATCATCATTTCTGAATACTTTTTTCACCCAGATTTAGTCCAACAAAGTTGTTTCCTTTTTTCTCCATTTAAAAGGCGTTTGGACAGCGAGATAATGCCTAAACGGACCACATTTGAGAATGTACTAGTTAACAGAGTTTTCATCTGCCTACTACCTCAGGATTACAAAAACAAT
This sequence comes from Apeltes quadracus, assembly GCA_021346845.1. Taxonomy (NCBI): domain Eukaryota; kingdom Metazoa; phylum Chordata; class Actinopteri; order Perciformes; family Gasterosteidae; genus Apeltes; species Apeltes quadracus. Next base: position 70,239 of record JAHWDR010000054.1, read on the forward strand.
AGTTTCATGAAGATATCATCACTTCTAAATACTTTATTCACCCAAATTTGGTCCAACAAAATTGTGTCCTTTTCCTCAATTTCAAGGCTTTTGCACAGCGAGATAATGCCTAAACGGACCAGATTTGAGAATGCATTAGTTGACAGAGTTTTCATCTACCTACTGCCTCAGGATTACAAAAACGATAGTTTTATGAAGCTATCATCATTTCTGAATACTTTTTTCACCCAGATTTGGTCCAACAAAGTTGTCTTCTCTTTCTCAATTTCAAGGCGTTTGCACAGTAAGATAATGCCTAAACGGACCAGATTTGAGACTGGTCCAGATTTGGTTCAACAAAGTTGTTTCGCTTTTCCTCAATTTCAAGACGTTTGCACAGCGAGATAATTCCTAAACGGACCAGATTTGAGAATGCATTAGTTGACAGAGTTTTCATCTACCTACTGCCTCAGGATGACAAAAACGATAGTTTTATGGAGCTATCATCATTTCTGAATACTTTTTTCACCCAGATTTGGTGAAACAAAGTTGTGTTCTCTTTCTCAATTTCAAGGCGTTTGCACAGCGAGATAATGCCTAAACGGACCAGATTTGAGACTGGTCCAGATTTGGTTCAACAAAGTTGTTTCGCTTTTCCTCAATTTCAAGTCGTTTGCACAGCGAGATAATTCCTAAACGGACCAGATTTGAGAATGCGTCAGTTGACAGAGTTTTCATCTACCTACTGCCTCAGGATTACACAAACGATAGTTTAAAGAAGCTATCATCATTTCTGAATACTTTACTCACTCAGATTTGGTCCAACAAAGTTGTTTCCTTTTCCTCAATTTCAAGGCTTTTGCACAGCGAGATAATGCCTAAACGGACCAGATTTGAGAATGCATTAGTTGACAGAGTTTTCATCTACCTACTGCCTTAGGAGTTTTCATCTACCTACTGCCTCAGGATTACACAAACGATAGTTTTATGAAGCTATCATCATTTCTGAATACTTTTTTCACCCAGATTTGGTCCAACAAAGTTGTCTTCTCTTTCTCAATTTCAAGGCGTTTGCACAGTAAGATAATGCCTAAACGGACCAGATTTGAGAATGCATCAGTTGACAGAGTTTTCATCTGCCAACTACCTCAGGATTACACAAAAAATAGTTTCATGAAGATATCATCACTTCTAAATCTTTTATTCACCCAAATTTGGTCCAACAAAATTGTGTCCTTTTCCTCAATTTCAAGGCTTTTGCACAGCGAGATAATGCGTGAACGGACCAGATTTGAGACTGGTCCAGATTTGGTTCAACAAAGTTGTTTCGCTTTTCCTTAATTTCAAGTCGTTTGCACAGCGAGATAATTCCTAAACGGACCAGATTTGAGAATGCGTCAGTTGACAGAGTTTTCATCTACCTACTGCCTCAGGAGTTTTCATCTACCTACTGCCTCAGGATTACACAAACGATAGCTTAAAGAAGCTCTCATCATTTCTGAATACTTTATTCACCAGATTTGGTCCAACAAAGTTGTTTCCTTTTCCTCAATTTCAAGGCTTTTGCACAGCGAGATAATGCCTAAACGGACCAGATTTGAGAATGCATTAGTTGACAGAGTTTTCATCTATCTACTGCCTCAGGATTACACAAACGATAGTTTTATGAAGCTATCATCATTTCTGAATACTTTTTTTCACCCAGATTTGGTGAAACAAAGTTGTGTTCTCTTTCTCAATTTCAAGGCGTTTGCACAGCGAGATAATTCCTAAACGGACCAGATTTGAGAATGCATCAGTTAACAGAGTTTTCATCTACCTAGTGCCTCAGCATTACACAAACAATAGTTTTACGAAAATATAATCACTTCTGAATACTTTATGCACCGAATCTTGGTCCAACAAAGTTGTTTCGCTTTTCCTCAATTTCAAGTCGTTTGCACAGCGAGATAATTCCTAAACGGACCAGATTTGAGAATGCGTCAGTTGACAGAGTTTTCATCTACCTACTGCCTCAGGAGTTTTCATCTACCTACTGCCTCAGGATTACACAAACGATAGTTTAAAGAAGCTATCATCATTTCTGAATACTTTACTCACCCAGATTTGGTCCAACAAAGTTGTTTCCTTTTCCTCAATTTCAAGGCTTTTGCACAGCGAGACAATGCCTAAACGGACCACATTTAAGAATGCATTAGTTGACAGAATTTTCATCTACCTACTGCCCCAGGACTTTTCATCTACCTACTGCCTCAGGATTACAAAAACGATAGTTTTATGAAGCTATCATCATTTCTGAATACTTTTTTCACCCAGATTTGGTCCAACAAAGTTGTCTTCTCTTTATCAATTTCAAGGCGTTTGCACAGTAAGATAATGCCTAAACGGACCAGATTTGAGAATGCATCAGTTGACAGAGTTTTCATCTATCTACTGCCTCAGGATTACACAAACGATAGTTTTATGAAGCTATCATCATTTCTGAATACTTTTTTCACCCAGATTTGGTGAAACAAAGTTGTGTTCTCTTTCTCAATTTCAAGGCGTTTGCACAGCGAGATAATGCCTAAACGGACCAGATTTGAGACTGGTCCAGATTTGGTTCAACAAAGTTGTTTCGCTTTTCCTCAATTTCAAGACGTTTGCACAGCGAGATAATTCCTAAACGGACCAGATTTGAGAATGCATCAGTTAACAGAGTTTTCATCTACCTACTGCCTCAGCATTACACAAATAATAGTTTTACGAAGATATCATCACTTCTAAATACTTTATGCACCGAAATTTGGTCCAACAAAGTTGTGTCCTTTTCGTCAATTTCAAGGCTTTTGCACAGCGAGACAATGCCTAAACGGACCACATTTGAGAATGCATTAGTTGACAGAATTTTCCTCTACATACTGCCCCAGGAGTTTTCATCTACCTACTGCCTCAGGATTACATAAACGATAGTTTTATGAAGCTATCATCATTTCTGAATACTTTTTTCACCCAGATTTAGTCCAACAAAGTTGTTTCCTTTTTTCTCCATTTAAAAGGCGTTTGGACAGCGAGATAATGCCTAAACGGACCACATTTGAGAATGTACTAGTTAACAGAGTTTTCATCTGCCTACTACCTCAGGATTACAAAAACAATAGTTTCATGAAGATATCATCACTTCTAAATACTTTATTCACCCAAATTTGGTCCAACAAAATTGTGTCCTTTTCCTCAATTTCAAGGCTTTTGCACAGCGAGATAATGCCTAAACGGACCAAATTTGAGAATGCATTAGTTGACAGAGTTTTCATCTACCTACTGCCTCAGGATTACAAAAACGATAGTTTTATGAAGCTATCATCATTTCTGAATACTTTTTTCACCCAGATTTGGTCCAACAAAGTTGTCTTCTCTTTCTTAATTTCAAGGCGTTTGCACAGTAAGATAATGCCTAAACGGACCAGATTTGAGACTGGTCCAGATTTGGTTCAACAAAGTTGTTTCGCTTTTCCTCAATTTCAAGACGTTTGCACAGCGAGATAATTCCTAAACGGACCAGATTTGAGAATGCATCAGTTAACAGAGTTTTCATCTACCTACTGCCTTAGGAGTTTTCATCTACCTACTGCCTCAGCATTACACAAATAATAGTTTTACGAAGATATCATCACTTCTGAATACTTTATGCACCGAAATTTGGTCCAACAAAGTTGTGTCCTTTTCGTCAATTTCAAGGCTTTTGCACAGCGAGACAATGCCTAAACGGACCACATTTAAGAATGCATTAGTTGACAGAATTTTCATCTACCTACTGCCCCAGGAGTTTTCATCTACCTACTGCCTCAGGATTACACAAACGATAGTTTTATGAAGCTATCATCATTTCTGAATACTTTTTTCACCCAGATTTGGTCCAACAAAGTTGTCTTCTCTTTATCAATTTCAAGGCGTTTGCACAGTAAGATAATGCCTAAACGAACCACATTTAAGAATGCATTAGTTGACAGAATTTTCATCTACCTACTGCCTCAGGAGTTTTCATCTACCTACTGCCTCAGCATTACACAAATAATAGTTTTACGAAGATATCATCACTTCTGAATACTTTATGCACCGAAATTTGGTCCAACAAAGTTGTGTCCTTTTCGTCAATTTCAAGGCTTTTGCACAGCGAGACAATGCCTAAACGGACCACATTTAAGAATGCATTAGTTGACAGAATTTTCATCTACCTACTGCCCCAGGAGTTTTCATCTACCTACTGCCTCAGGATTACAAAAACGATAGTTTTATGAAGCTATCATCATTTCTGAATTCTTTTTTCACCCAGATTTGGTCCAACAAAGTTGTCTTCTCTTTATCAATTTCAAGGCGTTTGCACAGTAAGATAATGCCTAAACGGACCACATTTAAGAATGCATTAGTTGACAGAATTTTCATCTACCTACTGCCTCAGGATTACATAAACGATAGTTTTATGAAGCTATCATCATTTCTGAATACTTTTTTCACCAAGATTTAGTCCAACAAAGTTGTTTCCTTTTTTCTCCATTTAAAGGCTTTTGCACAGTGAGATAATGCCTAAAACGGACAAGATTTAAGAATGCGTCAGTTGACAGACTTTTCATCTACCTACTGCCTCAGGAGTTTTCATCTACCTACTGCCTCAGGATTACATAAACGATAGTTTTATGAAGCTATCATCATTTCTGAATACTTTTTTCACCCAGATTTAGTCCAACAAAGTTGTTTCCTTTTTTCTCCATTTAAAAGGCGTTTGGACAGCGAGATAATGCCTAAACGGACCACATTTGAGAATGTACTAGTTAACAGAGTTTTCATCTGCCTACTACCTCAGGATTACAAAAACAATAGTTTCATGAAGATATCATCACTTCTAAATACTTTATTCACCCAAATTTGGTCCAACAAAATTGTGTCCTTTTCCTCAATTTCAAGGCTTTTGCACAGCGAGATAATGCCTAAACGGACCAGATTTGAGAATGCATTAGTTGACAGAGTTTTCATCTACCTACTGCCTCAGGATTACAAAAACGATAGTTTTATGAAGCTATCATCATTTCTGAATACTTTTTTCACCCAGATTTGGTCCAACAAAGTTGTCTTCTCTTTCTCAATTTCAAGGCGTTTGCACAGTAAGATAATGCCTAAACGGACCAGATTTGAGACTGGTCCAGATTTGGTTCAACAAAGTTGTTTCGCTTTTCCTCAATTTCAAGACGTTTGCACAGCGAGATAATTCCTAAACGGACCAGATTTGAGAATGCATCAGTTAACAGAGTTTTCATCTACCTACTGCCTTAGGAGTTTTCATCTACCTACTGCCTCAGCATTACACAAATAATAGTTTTACGAAGATATCATCACTTCTGAATACTTTATGCACCGAAATTTGGTCCAACAAAGTTGTGTCCTTTTCGTCAATTTCAAGGCTTTTGCACAGCGAGACAATGCCTAAACGGACCACATTTAAGAATGCATTAGTTGACAGAATTTTCATCTACCTACTGCCTCAGGATTACACAAACGATAGTTTTATGAAGCTATCATCATTTCTGAATACTTTTTTCACCCAGATTTGGTCCAACAAAGTTGTCTTCTCTTTATCAATTTCAAGGCGTTTGCACAGTAAGATAATGCCTAAACGAACCACATTTAAGAATGCATTAGTTGACAGAATTTTCATCTACCTACTGCCTCAGGAGTTTTCATCTACCTACTGCCTCAGCATTACACAAATAATAGTTTTACGAAGATATCATCACTTCTGAATACTTTATGCACCGAAATTTGGTCCAACAAAGTTGTGTCCTTTTCGTCAATTTCAAGGCTTTTGCACAGCGAGACAATGCCTAAACGGACCACATTTAAGAATGCATTAGTTGACAGAATTTTCATCTACCTACTGCCCCAGGAGTTTTCATCTACCTACTGCCTCAGGATTACAAAAACGATAGTTTTATGAAGCTATCATCATTTCTGAATTCTTTTTTCACCCAGATTTGGTCCAACAAAGTTGTCTTCTCTTTATCAATTTCAAGGCGTTTGCACAGTAAGATAATGCCTAAACGGACCACATTTAAGAATGCATTAGTTGACAGAATTTTCATCTACCTACTGCCTCAGGATTACATAAACGATAGTTTTATGAAGCTATCATCATTTCTGAATACTTTTTTCACCCAGATTTAGTCCAACAAAGTTGTTTCCTTTTTTCTCCATTTAAAAGGCGTTTGCACAGCGAGATAATGCCTAAACGGACCACATTTGAGAATGCATTAGTTGACAGAGTTTTCATCTACCTACTGCCCCAGGACTTTTCATCTACCTACTGCCTCAGGATTACAAAAACGATAGTTTTATGAAGCTATCATCATTTCTGAATACTTTTTTCACCCAGATTTGGTCCAACAAAGTTGTCTTCTCTTTCTTAATTTCAAGGCGTTTGCACAGTAAGATAATGCCTAAACGGACCAGATTTGAGACTGGTCCAGATTTGGTTCAACAAAGTTGTTTCGCTTTTCCTCAATTTCAAGACGTTTGCACAGCGAGATAATTCCTAAACGGACCAGATTTGAGAATGCATCAGTTAACAGAGTTTTCATCTACCTACTGCCTTAGGAGTTTTCATCTACCTACTGCCTCAGCATTACACAAATAATAGTTTTACGAAGATATCATCACTTCTGAATACTTTATGCACCGAAATTTGGTCCAACAAAGTTGTGTCCTTTTCGTCAATTTCAAGGCTTTTGCACAGCGAGACAATGCCTAAACGGACCACATTTAAGAATGCATTAGTTGACAGAATTTTTATCTACCTACTGCCCCAGGAGTTTTCATCTACCTACTGCCTCAGGATTACACAAACGATAGTTTTATGAAGATATCATCACTTCTGAATACTTTTTTCACCCAGATTTGGTCCAACAAAGTTGTCTTCTCTTTATCAATTTCAAGGCGTTTGCACAGTAAGATAATGCCTAAACGAACCACATTTAAGAATGCATTAGTTGACAGAATTTTCATCTACCTACTGCCTCAGGAGTTTTCATCTACCTACTGCCTCAGCATTACACAAATAATAGTTTTACGAAGATATCATCACTTCTGAATACTTTATGCACCGAAATTTGGTCCAACAAAGTTGTGTCCTTTTCGTCAATTTCAAGGCTTTTGCACAGCGAGACAATGCCTAAACGGACCACATTTAAGAATGCATTAGTTGACAGAATTTTCATCTACCTACTGCCTCAGGATTACACAAACGATAGTTTTATGAAGCTATCATCATTTCTGAATACTTTTTTCACCCAGATTTGGTCCAACAAAGTTGTCTTCTCTTTATCAATTTCAAGGCGTTTGCACAGTAAGATAATGCCTAAACGAACCACATTTAAGAATGCATTAGTTGACAGAATTTTCATCTACCTACTGCCTCAGGAGTTTTCATCTACCTACTGCCTCAGCATTACACAAATAATAGTTTTACGAAGATATCATCACTTCTGAATACTTTATGCACCGAAATTTGGTCCAACAAAGTTGTGTCCTTTTCGTCAATTTCAAGGCTTTTGCACAGCGAGACAATGCCTAAACGGACCACATTTAAGAATGCATTAGTTGACAGAATTTTCATCTACCTACTGCCCCAGGAGTTTTCATCTACCTACTGCCTCAGGATTACAAAAACGATAGTTTTATGAAGCTATCATCATTTCTGAATTCTTTTTTCACCCAGATTTGGTCCAACAAAGTTGTCTTCTCTTTATCAATTTCAAGGCGTTTGCACAGTAAGATAATGCCTAAACGGACCACATTTAAGAATGCATTAGTTGACAGAATTTTCATCTACCTACTGCCTCAGGATTACATAAACGATAGTTTTATGAAGCTATCATCATTTCTGAATACTTTTTTCACCCAGATTTAGTCCAACAAAGTTGTTTCCTTTTTTCTCCATTTAAAAGGCGTTTGCACAGCGAGATAATGCCTAAACGGACCACATTTGAGAATGCATTAGTTGACAGAGTTTTCATCTACCTACTGCCCCAGGACTTTTCATCTACCTACTGCCTCAGGATTACAAAAACGATAGTTTTATGAAGCTATCATCATTTCTGAATACTTTTTTCACCCAGATTTGGTCCAACAAAGTTGTCTTCTCTTTCTTAATTTCAAGGCGTTTGCACAGTAAGATAATGCCTAAACGGACCAGATTTGAGACTGGTCCAGATTTGGTTCAACAAAGTTGTTTCGCTTTTCCTCAATTTCAAGACGTTTGCACAGCGAGATAATTCCTAAACGGACCAGATTTGAGAATGCATCAGTTAACAGAGTTTTCATCTACCTACTGCCTTAGGAGTTTTCATCTACCTACTGCCTCAGCATTACACAAATAATAGTTTTACGAAGATATCATCACTTCTGAATACTTTATGCACCGAAATTTGGTCCAACAAAGTTGTGTCCTTTTCGTCAATTTCAAGGCTTTTGCACAGCGAGACAATGCCTAAACGGACCACATTTAAGAATGCATTAGTTGACAGAATTTTCATCTACCTACTGCCCCAGGAGTTTTCATCTACCTACTGCCTCAGGATTACACAAACGATAGTTTTATGAAGATATCATCACTTTCTGAATACTTTTTTCACCCAGATTTGGTCCAACAAAGTTGTCTTCTCTTTATCAATTTCAAGGCGTTTGCACAGTAAGATAATGCCTAAACGAACCACATTTAAGAATGCATTAGTTGACAGAATTTTCATCTACCTACTGCCTCAGGAGTTTTCATCTACCTACTGCCTCAGCATTACACAAATAATAGTTTTACGAAGATATCATCACTTCTGAATACTTTATGCACCGAAATTTGGTCCAACAAAGTTGTGTCCTTTTCGTCAATTTCAAGGCTTTTGCACAGCGAGACAATGCCTAAACGGACCACATTTAAGAATGCATTAGTTGACAGAATTTTCATCTACCTACTGCCCCAGGAGTTTTCATCTACCTACTGCCTCAGGATTACAAAAACGATAGTTTTATGAAGCTATCATCATTTCTGAATACTTTTTTCACCCAGATTTGGTCCAACAAAGTTGTCTTCTCTTTCTTAATTTCAAGGCGTTTGCACAGTAAGATAATGCCTAAACGGACCAGATTTGAGACTGGTCCAGATTTGGTTCAACAAAGTTGTTTCGCTTTTCCTCAATTTCAAGACGTTTGCACAGCGAGATAATTCCTAAACGGACCAGATTTGAGAATGCATCAGTTAACAGAGTTTTCATCTACCTACTGCCTCAGGAGTTTTCATCTACCTACTGCCTCAGCATTACACAAATAATAGTTTTATGGAGCTATCATAATTTCTGAATACTTTATTAACTCAGATTTGGTCCAACAAAGTTGTTTCCTTTTTTCTCCATTTAAAGGCTTTTGCACAGTGAGATAATGCCTAAAACGGACAAGATTTAAGAATGCGTCAGTTGACAGAATTTTCATCTACCTACTGCCTCAGGAGTTTTCATCTACCTACTGCCTCAGGATTACATAAACGATAGTTTTATGAAGCTATCATCATTTCTGAATACTTTTTTCATCCCAGATTTAGTCCAACAAAGTTGTTTCCTTTTTTCTCCATTTAAAAGGCGTTTGCACAGCGAGATAATGCCTAAACGGACCACATTTGAGAATGTACTAGTTAACAGAGTTTTCATCTGCCTACTACCTCAGGATTACACAAACAATAGTTTCATGAAGATATCATCACTTCTAAATACTTTATTCACCCAAAGTTGGTCCAACAAAATTGTGTCCTTTTCCTCAATTTCAAGGCTTTTGCACAGCGAGATAATGCCTAAAACGGACATTTGAGAATGTATTAGTTGACAGAGTTTTCATCTACCTACTGCCTCAGGATTACAAAAACGATAGTTTTATGAAGCTATCATCGTTTTTGAATACTTTTTTCACCCAGATTTGGTCCAACAAAGTTGTTTCCTTTTTTCTCCTTTTAAAAGGCTTTTGCACAGCGAGATAATGCCTAAAACGGACATTTGAGAATGTATTAGTTGACAGAGTTTTCATCTACCTACTGCCTCAGCATTACACAAATAATAGTTTTATCAAGATATCATAACTTCTGAATACTTTATGCACCCAGATTTGGTCCAACAAAGTTGCATCAGTTGACAGAGTTTACATCTACCTACTGCCTCAGGATTACAAAAACGATAGCTTCATAAAACTATCATCATTTCTGAATACTTTTTTCACCCAGATTTGGTCCAACAAAGTTGTTTCCTTTTTTCTCCTTTTAAAAGGCTTTTGCACAGTGAGATAATGCCTAAAACGGACAAGATTTAAGAATGCGTCCGTTGACAGAATTTTCATCTACCTACTGCCTCAGGAGTTTACATCTACCTACTGCCTCAGCATTACACAAATAATAGTTTTATGAAGATATCATCACTTCTGAATACTTTATGCACCGAAATTTGGTCCAACAAAGTTGTGTCCTTTTCGTCAATTTCAAGGCTTTTGCACAGCGAGACAATGCCTAAACGGACCACATTTGAGAATGCATTAGTTGACAGAATTTTCCTCTACCTACTGCCCCAGGAGTTTTCATCTACCTACTGCCTCAGGATTACACAAACGATAGTTTTATGAAGCTATCATCATTTCTGAATACTTTTTTCACCCAGATTTGGTGAAACAAAGTTGTGTTCTCTTTCTCAATTTCAAGGCGTTTGCACAGCGAGATAATGCCTAAACGGACCACATTTGAGAATGTACTAGTTAACAGAGTTTTCATCTGCCTACTACCTCAGGATTACAAAAACAATAGTTTCATGAAGATATCATCACTTCTAAATACTTTATTCACCCAAATTTGGTCCAACAAAATTGTGTCCTTTTCCTCAATTTCAAGGCTTTTGCACAGCGAGATAATGCCTAAACGGACCAGATTTGAGAATGCATTAGTTGACAGAGTTTTCATCTACCTACTGCCTCAGGATTACAAAAACGATAGTTTTATGAAGCTATCATCATTTCTGAATACTTTTTTCACCCAGATTTGGTCCAACAAAGTTGTCTTCTCTTTCTCAATTTCAAGGCGTTTGCACAGTAAGATAATGCCTAAACGGACCAGATTTGAGACTGGTCCAGATTTGGTTCAACAAAGTTGTTTCGCTTTTCCTCAATTTCAAGACGTTTGCACAGCGAGATAATTCCTAAACGGACCAGATTTGAGAATGCATCAGTTAACAGAGTTTTCATCTACCTACTGCCTTAGGAGTTTTCATCTACCTACTGCCTCAGCATTACACAAATAATAGTTTTACGAAGATATCATCACTTCTGAATACTTTATGCACCGAAATTTGGTCCAACAAAGTTGTGTCCTTTTCGTCAATTTCAAGGCTTTTGCACAGCGAGACAATGCCTAAACGGACCACATTTAAGAATGCATTAGTTGACAGAATTTTCATCTACCTACTGCCCCAGGAGTTTTCATCTACCTACTGCCTCAGGATTACACAAACGATAGTTTTATGAAGCTATCATCATTTCTGAATACTTTTTTCACCCAGATTTGGTCCAACAAAGTTGTCTTCTCTTTATCAATTTCAAGGCGTTTGCACAGTAAGATAATGCCTAAACGAACCACATTTAAGAATGCATTAGTTGACAGAATTTTCATCTACCTACTGCCTCAGGAGTTTTCATCTACCTACTGCCTCAGCATTACACAAATAATAGTTTTACGAAGATATCATCACTTCTGAATACTTTATGCACCGAAATTTGGTCCAACAAAGTTGTGTCCTTTTCCTCAATTTCAAGGCTTTTGCACAGCGAGATAATGCCTAAACGGACCAAGATTTAAGAATGCGTCAGTTGACAGAATTTTCATCTACCTACTGCCTCAGGAGTTTTCATCTACCTACTGCCTCAGGATTACATAAACGATAGTTTTATGAAGCTATCATCATTTCTGAATACTTTTTTCACCCAGATTTAGTCCAACAAAGTTGTTTCCTTTTTTCTCCATTTAAAAGGCGTTTGGACAGCGAGATAATGCCTAAACGGACCACATTTGAGAATGTACTAGTTAACAGAGTTTTCATCTGCCTACTACCTCAGGATTACAAAAACAATAGTTTCATGAAGATATCATCACTTCTAAATACTTTATTCACCCAAATTTGGTCCAACAAAATTGTGTCCTTTTCCTCAATTTCAAGGCTTTTGCACAGCGAGATAATGCCTAAACGGACCAGATTTGAGAATGCATTAGTTGACAGAGTTTTCATCTACCTACTGCCTCAGGATTACAAAAACGATAGTTTTATGAAGCTATCATCATTTCTGAATACTTTTTTCACCCAGATTTGGTCCAACAAAGTTGTCTTCTCTTTCTCAATTTCAAGGCGTTTGCACAGTAAGATAATGCCTAAACGGACCAGATTTGAGACTGGTCCAGATTTGGTTCAACAAAGTTGTTTCGCTTTTCCTCAATTTCAAGACGTTTGCACAGCGAGATAATTCCTAAACGGACCAGATTTGAGAATGCATCAGTTAACAGAGTTTTCATCTACCTACTGCCTTAGGAGTTTTCATCTACCTACTGCCTCAGCATTACACAAATAATAGTTTTACGAAGATATCATCACTTCTGAATACTTTATGCACCGAAATTTGGTCCAACAAAGTTGTGTCCTTTTCGTCAATTTCAAGGCTTTTGCACAGCGAGACAATGCCTAAACGGACCACATTTAAGAATGCATTAGTTGACAGAATTTTCATCTACCTACTGCCCCAGGACTTTTCATCTACCTACTGCCTCAGGATTACAAAAACGATAGTTTTATGAAGCTATCATCATTTCTGAATACTTTTTTCACCCAGATTTAGTCCAACAAAGTTGTGTTCTCTTTCTCAATTTCAAGGCGTTTGCACAGCGAGATAATTCCTAAACGGACCAGATTTGAGAATGCATCAGTTAACAGAGTTTTCATCTACCTACTGCCCCAGGAGTTTTCATCTACCTACTGCCTCAGGATTACAAAAACGATAGTTTTATGAAGCTATCATCATTTCTGAATACTTTTTTCACCCAGATTTGGTCCAACAAAGTTGTCTTCTCTTTCTCAATTTCAAGGCGTTTGCACAGTAAGATAATGCCTAAACGGACCAGATTTGAGAATGCATCAGTTGAGAGAGTTTTCATCTATCTACTGCCTCAGGATTACACCAACGATAGTTTTATGAAGCTATCATCATTTCTGAATACTTTTTTCACCCAGATTTTGTCCAACAAAGTTGTTTCCTTTTTTCTCCATTTAAAAGGCGTTTGCACAGCGAGATAATGCCTAAACAGACCAGATTTGAGAATGCATTAGTTGACAGAGTTTTCATCTGCCAACTACCTCAGGATTACACAAACAATAGTTTCATGAAGATATCATCACTTCTAAATCTTTTATTCACCCAAATTTGGTCCAACAAAATTGTGTCCTTTTCCTCAATTTCAAGGCTTTTGCACAGCGAGATAATGCGTGAACGGACCAGATTTGAGACTGGTCCAGATTTGGTTCAACAAAGTTGTTTCGCTTTTCCTTAATTTCAAGTCGTTTGCACAGCGAGATAATTCCTAAACGGACCAGATTTGAGAATGCGTCAGTTGACAGAGTTTTCATCTACCTACTGCCTCAGGAGTTTTCATCTACCTACTGCCTCAGGATTACACAAACGATAGCTTAAAGAAGCTCTCATCATTTCTGAATACTTTATTCACCAGATTTGGTCCAACAAAGTTGTTTCCTTTTCCTCAATTTCAAGGCTTTTGCACAGCGAGATAATGCCTAAACGGACCAGATTTGAGAATGCATTAGTTGACAGAGTTTTCATCTATCTACTGCCTCAGGATTACACAAACGATAGTTTTATGAAGCTATCATCATTTCTGAATACTTTTTTTCACCCAGATTTGGTGAAACAAAGTTGTGTTCTCTTTCTCAATTTCAAGGCTTTTGCACAGCGAGATAATTCCTAAACGGACCAGATTTGAGAATGCATCAGTTAACAGAGTTTTCATCTACCTACTGCCTCAGCATTACACAAATAATAGTTTTACGAAGATATCATCACTTCTGAATACTTTATGCACCGAAATTTGGTCCAACAAAGTTGTGTCCTTTTCGTCAATTTCAAGGCTTTTGCACAGCGAGACAATGCCTAAACGGACCACATTTAAGAATGCATTAGTTGACAGAATTTTCATCTACCTACTGCCCCAGGAGTTTTCATCTACCTACTGCCTCAGGATTACACAAACGATAGTTTTATGAAGCTATCATCATTTCTGAATACTTTTTTCACCCAGATTTGGTCCAACAAAGTTGTCTTCTCTTTATCAATTTCAAGGCGTTTGCACAGTAAGATAATGCCTAAACGAACCACATTTAAGAATGCATTAGTTGACAGAATTTTCATCTACCTACTGCCTCAGGAGTTTTCATCTACCTACTGCCTCAGCATTACACAAATAATAGTTTTACGAAGATATCATCACTTCTGAATACTTTATGCACCGAAATTTGGTCCAACAAAGTTGTGTCCTTTTCGTCAATTTCAAGGCTTTTGCACAGCGAGACAATGCCTAAACGGACCACATTTAAGAATGCATTAGTTGACAGAATTTTCATCTACCTACTGCCTCAGGATTACATAAACGATAGTTTTATGAAGCTATCATCATTTCTGAATACTTTTTTCACCCAGATTTAGTCCAACAAAGTTGTTTCCTTTTTTCTCCATTTAAAAGGCGTTTGGACAGCGAGATAATTCCTAAACGGACCCCATTTGAGAATGTACTAGTTAACAGAGTTTTCATCTGCCTACTACCTCAGGATTACAAAAACAATAGTTTCATGAAGATATCATCACTTCTAAATACTTTATTCACCCAAATTTGGTCCAACAAAGTTGTCTTCTCTTTCTCAATTTCAAGGCGTTTGCACAGTAAGATAATGCCTAAACGGACCAGATTTGAGACTGGTCCAGATTTGGTTCAACAAAGTTGTTTCGCTTTTCCTCAATTTCAAGACGTTTGCACAGCGAGATAATTCCTAAACGGACCACATTTGAGAATGCATTAGTTGACAGAGTTTTCATCTACCTACTGCCTCAGGATTACAAAAATGATAGTTTAATGAAGCTATCATCATTTCTGAATACTTTTTTCACCCAGATTTGGTGGAACAAAGTTGTGTTCTCTTTCTCAATTTCAAGGCGTTTGCACAGCGAGATAATTCCTAAACGGACCAGATTTGAGAATGCATCAGTTAACAGAGTTTTCATCTACCTACTGCCTCAGCATTACACAAATAATAGTTTTACGAAGATATCATCACTTCTGAATACTTTATGCACCGAAATTTGGTCCAACAAAGTTGTGTCCTTTTCGTCAATTTCAAGGCTTTTGCACAGCGAGACAATGCCTAAACGGACCACATTTAAGAATGCATTAGTTGACAGAATTTTCATCTACCTACTGCCCCAGGAGTTTTCATCTACCTACTGCCTCAGGATTACAAAAACGATAGTTTTATGAAGCTATCATCATTTCTGAATACTTTTTTCACCCAGATTTGGTCCAACAAAGTTGTCTTCTCTTTATCAATTTCAAGGCGTTTGCACAGTAAGATAATGCCTAAACGGACCAGATTTGAGAATGCATCAGTTGACAGAGTTTTCATCTATCTACTGCCTCAGGACTACACAAACGATAGTTTTATGAAGCTATCATCATTTCTGAATACTTTTTTCACCCAGATTTGGTGAAACAAAGTTGTGTTCTCTTTCTCAATTTCAAGGCGTTTGCACAGCGAGATAATGCCTAAACGGACCAGATTTGAGACTGGTCCAGATTTGGTTCAACAAAGTTGTTTCGCTTTTCCTCAATTTCAAAACGTTTGCACAGCGAGATAATTCCTAAACGGACCAGATTTGAGAATGCATCAGTTAACAGAGTTTTCATCTACCTACTGCCTCAGCATTACACAAATAATAGTTTTACGAAGATATCATCACTTCTAAATACTTTATGCACCGAAATTTGGTCCAACAAAGTTGTGTCCTTTTCGTCAATTTCAAGGCTTTTGCACAGCGAGACAATGCCTAAACGGACCACATTTGAGAATGCATTAGTTGACAGAATTTTCCTCTACATACTGCCCCAGGAGTTTTCATCTACCTACTGCCTCAGGATTACATAAACGATAGTTTTATGAAGCTATCATCATTTCTGAATACTTTTTTCACCCAGATTTGAATCCAACAAAGTTGTCTTCTCTTTCTCAATTTCAAGGCGTTTGCACAGTAAGATAATGCCTAAACGGACCAGATTTGAGACTGGTCCAGATTTGGTTCAACAAAGTTGTTTCGCTTTTCCTCAATTTCAAGACGTTTGCACAGCGAGATAATTCCTAAACGGACCAGATTTGAGAATGCATCAGTTAACAGAGTTTTCATCTACCTACTGCCTTAGGAGTTTTCATCTACCTACTGCCTCAGCATTACACAAATAATAGTTTTACGAAGATATCATCACTTCTGAATACTTTATGCACCGAAATTTGGTCCAACAAAGTTGTGTCCTTTTCGTCAATTTCAAGGCTTTTGCACAGCGAGACAATGCCTAAACGGACCACATTTAAGAATGCATTAGTTGACAGAATTTTCATCTACCTACTGCCTCAGGATTACATAAACGATAGTTTTATGAAGCTATCATCATTTCTGAATACTTTTTTCACCCAGATTTAGTCCAACAAAGTTGTTTCCTTTTTTCTCCATTTAAAAGGCGTTTGGACAGCGAGATAATTCCTAAACGGACCCCATTTGAGAATGTACTAGTTAACAGAGTTTTCATCTGCCTACTACCTCAGGATTACAAAAACAATAGTTTCATGAAGATATCATCACTTCTAAATACTTTATTCACCCAAATTTGGTCCAACAAAGTTGTCTTCTCTTTCTCAATTTCAAGGCGTTTGCACAGTAAGATAATGCCTAAACGGACCAGATTTGAGACTGGTCCAGATTTGGTTCAACAAAGTTGTTTCGCTTTTCCTCAATTTCAAGACGTTTGCACAGCGAGATAATTCCTAAACGGACCACATTTGAGAATGCATTAGTTGACAGAGTTTTCATCTACCTACTGCCTCAGGATTACAAAAATGATAGTTTAATGAAGCTATCATCATTTCTGAATACTTTTTTCACCCAGATTTGGTGGAACAAAGTTGTGTTCTCTTTCTCAATTTCAAGGCGTTTGCACAGCGAGATAATTCCTAAACGGACCAGATTTGAGAATGCATCAGTTAACAGAGTTTTCATCTACCTACTGCCTCAGCATTACACAAATAATAGTTTTACGAAGATATCATCACTTCTGAATACTTTATGCACCGAAATTTGGTCCAACAAAGTTGTGTCCTTTTCGTCAATTTCAAGGCTTTTGCACAGCGAGACAATGCCTAAACGGACCACATTTAAGAATGCATTAGTTGACAGAATTTTCATCTACCTACTGCCCCAGGAGTTTTCATCTACCTACTGCCTCAGGATTACAAAAACGATAGTTTTATGAAGCTATCATCATTTCTGAATACTTTTTTCACCCAGATTTGGTCCAACAAAGTTGTCTTCTCTTTATCAATTTCAAGGCGTTTGCACAGTAAGATAATGCCTAAACGGACCAGATTTGAGAATGCATCAGTTGACAGAGTTTTCATCTATCTACTGCCTCAGGACTACACAAACGATAGTTTTATGAAGCTATCATCATTTCTGAATACTTTTTTCACCCAGATTTGGTGAAACAAAGTTGTGTTCTCTTTCTCAATTTCAAGGCGTTTGCACAGCGAGATAATGCCTAAACGGACCAGATTTGAGACTGGTCCAGATTTGGTTCAACAAAGTTGTTTCGCTTTTCCTCAATTTCAAAACGTTTGCACAGCGAGATAATTCCTAAACGGACCAGATTTGAGAATGCATCAGTTAACAGAGTTTTCATCTACCTACTGCCTCAGCATTACACAAATAATAGTTTTACGAAGATATCATCACTTCTAAATACTTTATGCACCGAAATTTGGTCCAACAAAGTTGTGTCCTTTTCGTCAATTTCAAGGCTTTTGCACAGCGAGACAATGCCTAAACGGACCACATTTGAGAATGCATTAGTTGACAGAATTTTCCTCTACATACTGCCCCAGGAGTTTTCATCTACCTACTGCCTCAGGATTACATAAACGATAGTTTTATGAAGCTATCATCATTTCTGAATACTTTTTTCACCCAGATTTAATCCAACAAAGTTGTCTTCTCTTTCTCAATTTCAAGGCGTTTGCACAGTAAGATAATGCCTAAACGGACCAGATTTGAGACTGGTCCAGATTTGGTTCAACAAAGTTGTTTCGCTTTTCCTCAATTTCAAGACGTTTGCACAGCGAGATAATTCCTAAACGGACCAGATTTGAGAATGCATCAGTTAACAGAGTTTTCATCTACCTACTGCCTTAGGAGTTTTCATCTACCTACTGCCTCAGCATTACACAAATAATAGTTTTACGAAGATATCATCACTTCTGAATACTTTATGCACCGAAATTTGGTCCAACAAAGTTGTGTCCTTTTCGTCAATTTCAAGGCTTTTGCACAGCGAGACAATGCCTAAACGGACCACATTTAAGAATGCATTAGTTGACAGAATTTTCATCTACCTACTGCCCCAGGAGTTTTCATCTACCTACTGCCTCAGGATTACACAAACGATAGTTTTATGAAGCTATCATCATTTCTGAATACTTTTTTCACCCAGATTTGGTCCAACAAAGTTGTCTTCTCTTTATCAATTTCAAGGCGTTTGCACAGTAAGATAATGCCTAAACGAACCACATTTAAGAATGCATTAGTTGACAGAATTTTCATCTACCTACTGCCTCAGGAGTTTTCATCTACCTACTGCCTCAGCATTACACAAATAATAGTTTTACGAAGATATCATCACTTCTGAATACTTTATGCACCGAAATTTGGTCCAACAAAGTTGTGTCCTTTTCGTCAATTTCAAGGCTTTTGCACAGCGAGACAATGCCTAAACGGACCACATTTAAGAATGCATTAGTTGACAGAATTTTCATCTACCTACTGCCTCAGGATTACATAAACGATAGTTTTATGAAGCTATCATCATTTCTGAATACTTTTTTCACCCAGATTTAGTCCAACAAAGTTGTTTCCTTTTTTCTCCATTTAAAAGGCGTTTGGACAGCGAGATAATGCCTAAACGGACCACATTTGAGAATGTACTAGTTAACAGAGTTTTCATCTGCCTACTACCTCAGGATTACAAAAACAATAGTTTCATGAAGATATCATCACTTCTAAATACTTTATTCACCCAAATTTGGTCCAACAAAATTGTGTCCTTTTCCTCAATTTCAAGGCTTTTGCACAGCGAGATAATGCCTAAACGGACCAGATTTGAGAATGCATTAGTTGACAGAGTTTTCATCTACCTACTGCCTCAGGATTACAAAAACGATAGTTTTATGAAGCTATCATCATTTCTGAATACTTTTTTCACCCAGATTTGGTCCAACAAAGTTGTCTTCTCTTTCTCAATTTCAAGGCGTTTGCACAGTAAGATAATGCCTAAACGGACCAGATTTGAGACTGGTCCAGATTTGGTTCAACAAAGTTGTTTCGCTTTTCCTCAATTTCAAGACGTTTGCACAGCGAGATAATTCCTAAACGGACCAGATTTGAGAATGCATCAGTTAACAGAGTTTTCATCTACCTACTGCCTTAGGAGTTTTCATCTACCTACTGCCTCAGCATTACACAAATAATAGTTTTACGAAGATATCATCACTTCTGAATACTTTATGCACCGAAATTTGGTCCAACAAAGTTGTGTCCTTTTCGTCAATTTCAAGGCTTTTGCACAGCGAGACAATGCCTAAACGGACCACATTTAAGAATGCATTAGTTGACAGAATTTTCATCTACCTACTGCCCCAGGACTTTTCATCTACCTACTGCCTCAGGATTACAAAAACGATAGTTTTATGAAGCTATCATCATTTCTGAATACTTTTTTCACCCAGATTTAGTCCAACAAAGTTGTGTTCTCTTTCTCAATTTCAAGGCGTTTGCACAGCGAGATAATTCCTAAACGGACCAGATTTGAGAATGCATCAGTTAACAGAGTTTTTATCTACCTACTGCCCCAGGAGTTTTCATCTACCTACTGCCTCAGGATTACAAAAACGATAGTTTTATGAAGCTATCATCATTTCTGAATACTTTTTTCACCCAGATTTGGTCCAACAAAGTTGTCTTCTCTTTATCAATTTCAAGGCGTTTGCACAGTAAGATAATGCCTAAACGGACCAGATTTGAGAATGCATCAGTTGAGAGAGTTTTCATCTATCTACTGCCTCAGGATTACACCAACGATAGTTTTATGAAGCTATCATCATTTCTGAATACTTTTTTCACCCAGATTTTGTCCAACAAAGTTGTTTCCTTTTTTCTCCATTTAAAAGGCGTTTGCACAGCGAGATAATGCCTAAACAGACCAGATTTGAGAATGCATTAGTTGACAGAGTTTTCATCTGCCAACTACCTCAGGATTACACAAACAATAGTTTCATGAAGATATCATCACTTCTAAATCTTTTATTCACCCAAATTTGGTCCAACAAAATTGTGTCCTTTTCCTCAATTTCAAGGCTTTTGCACAGCGAGATAATGCGTGAACGGACCAGATTTGAGACTGGTCCAGATTTGGTTCAACAAAGTTGTTTCGCTTTTCCTTAATTTCAAGTCGTTTGCACAGCGAGATAATTCCTAAACGGACCAGATTTGAGAATGCGTCAGTTGACAGAGTTTTCATCTACCTACTGCCTCAGGAGTTTTCATCTACCTACTGCCTCAGGATTACACAAACGATAGCTTAAAGAAGCTCTCATCATTTCTGAATACTTTATTCACCAGATTTGGTCCAACAAAGTTGTTTCCTTTTCCTCAATTTCAAGGCTTTTGCACAGCGAGATAATGCCTAAACGGACCAGATTTGAGAATGCATTAGTTGACAGAGTTTTCATCTATCTACTGCCTCAGGATTACACAAACGATAGTTTTATGAAGCTATCATCATTTCTGAATACTTTTTTTCACCCAGATTTGGTGAAACAAAGTTGTGTTCTCTTTCTCAATTTCAAGGCTTTTGCACAGCGAGATAATTCCTAAACGGACCAGATTTGAGAATGCATCAGTTAACAGAGTTTTCATCTACCTACTGCCTCAGCATTACACAAATAATAGTTTTACGAAGATATCATCACTTCTGAATACTTTATGCACCGAAATTTGGTCCAACAAAGTTGTGTCCTTTTCGTCAATTTCAAGGCTTTTGCACAGCGAGACAATGCCTAAACGGACCACATTTAAGAATGCATTAGTTGACAGAATTTTCATCTACCTACTGCCCCAGGAGTTTTCATCTACCTACTGCCTCAGGATTACACAAACGATAGTTTTATGAAGCTATCATCATTTCTGAATACTTTTTTCACCCAGATTTGGTCCAACAAAGTTGTCTTCTCTTTATCAATTTCAAGGCGTTTGCACAGTAAGATAATGCCTAAACGAACCACATTTAAGAATGCATTAGTTGACAGAATTTTCATCTACCTACTGCCTCAGGAGTTTTCATCTACCTACTGCCTCAGCATTACACAAATAATAGTTTTACGAAGATATCATCACTTCTGAATACTTTATGCACCGAAATTTGGTCCAACAAAGTTGTGTCCTTTTCGTCAATTTCAAGGCTTTTGCACAGCGAGACAATGCCTAAACGGACCACATTTAAGAATGCATTAGTTGACAGAATTTTCATCTACCTACTGCCTCAGGATTACATAAACGATAGTTTTATGAAGCTATCATCATTTCTGAATACTTTTTTCACCCAGATTTAGTCCAACAAAGTTGTTTCCTTTTTTCTCCATTTAAAAGGCGTTTGGACAGCGAGATAATTCCTAAACGGACCCCATTTGAGAATGTACTAGTTAACAGAGTTTTCATCTGCCTACTACCTCAGGATTACAAAAACAATAGTTTCATGAAGATATCATCACTTCTAAATACTTTATTCACCCAAATTTGGTCCAACAAAATTGTGTCCTTTTCCTCAATTTCAAGGCTTTTGCACAGCGAGATAATGCCTAAACGGACCAGATTTGAGAATGCATTAGTTGACAGAGTTTTCATCTACCTACTGCCTCAGGATTACAAAAACGATAGTTTTATGAAGCTATCATCATTTCTGAATACTTTTTTCACCCAGATTTGGTCCAACAAAGTTGTCTTCTCTTTCTCAATTTCAAGGCGTTTGCACAGTAAGATAATGCCTAAACGGACCAGATTTGAGACTGGTCCAGATTTGGTTCAACAAAGTTGTTTCGCTTTTCCTCAATTTCAAGACGTTTGCACAGCGAGATAATTCCTAAACGGACCACATTTGAGAATGCATTAGTTGACAGAGTTTTCATCTACCTACTGCCTCAGGATTACAAAAATGATAGTTTAATGAAGCTATCATCATTTCTGAATACTTTTTTCACCCAGATTTGGTGGAACAAAGTTGTGTTCTCTTTCTCAATTTCAAGGCGTTTGCACAGCGAGATAATTCCTAAACGGACCAGATTTGAGAATGCATCAGTTAACAGAGTTTTCATCTACCTACTGCCTCAGCATTACACAAATAATAGTTTTACGAAGATATCATCACTTCTGAATACTTTATGCACCGAAATTTGGTCCAACAAAGTTGTGTCCTTTTCGTCAATTTCAAGGCTTTTGCACAGCGAGACAATGCCTAAACGGACCACATTTAAGAATGCATTAGTTGACAGAATTTTCATCTACCTACTGCCCCAGGAGTTTTCATCTACCTACTGCCTCAGGATTACAAAAACGATAGTTTTATGAAGCTATCATCATTTCTGAATACTTTTTTCACCCAGATTTGGTCCAACAAAGTTGTCTTCTCTTTATCAATTTCAAGGCGTTTGCACAGTAAGATAATGCCTAAACGGACCAGATTTGAGAATGCATCAGTTGACAGAGTTTTCATCTATCTACTGCCTCAGGATTACACAAACGATAGTTTTATGAAGCTATCATCATTTCTGAATACTTTTTTCACCCAGATTTGGTGAAACAAAGTTGTGTTCTCTTTCTCAATTTCAAGGCGTTTGCACAGCGAGATAATGCCTAAACGGACCAGATTTGAGACTGGTCCAGATTTGGTTCAACAAAGTTGTTTCGCTTTTCCTCAATTTCAAAACGTTTGCACAGCGAGATAATTCCTAAACGGACCAGATTTGAGAATGCATCAGTTAACAGAGTTTTCATCTACCTACTGCCTCAGCATTACACAAATAATAGTTTTACGAAGATATCATCACTTCTAAATACTTTATGCACCGAAATTTGGTCCAACAAAGTTGTGTCCTTTTCGTCAATTTCAAGGCTTTTGCACAGCGAGACAATGCCTAAACGGACCACATTTGAGAATGCATTAGTTGACAGAATTTTCCTCTACATACTGCCCCAGGAGTTTTCATCTACCTACTGCCTCAGGATTACATAAACGATAGTTTTATGAAGCTATCATCATTTCTGAATACTTTTTTCACCCAGATTTAGTCCAACAAAGTTGTTTCCTTTTTTCTCCATTTAAAAGGCGTTTGGACAGCGAGATAATGCCTAAACGGACCACATTTGAGACTGTACTAGTTAACAGAGTTTTCATCTGCCTACTACCTCAGGATTACAAAAACAATAGTTTCATGAAGATATCATCACTTCTAAATACTTTATTCACCCAAATTTGGTCCAACAAAATTGTGTCCTTTTCCTCAATTTCAAGGCTTTTGCACAGCGAGATAATGCCTAAACGGACCAGATTTGAGAATGCATTAGTTGACAGAGTTTTCATCTACCTACTGCCTCAGGATTACAAAAACGATAGTTTTATGAAGCTATCATCATTTCTGAATACTTTTTTCACCCAGATTTGGTCCAACAAAGTTGTCTTCTCTTTCTCAATTTCAAGGCGTTTGCACAGTAAGATAATGCCTAAACGGACCAGATTTGAGACTGGTCCAGATTTGGTTCAACAAAGTTGTTTCGCTTTTCCTCAATTTCAAGACGTTTGCACAGCGAGATAATACCTAAACGGACCAGATTTGAGAATGCATCAGTTAACAGAGTTTTCATCTACCTACTGCCTTAGGAGTTTTCATCTACCTACTGCCTCAGCATTACACAAATAATAGTTTTACGAAGATATCATCACTTCTGAATACTTTATGCACCGAAATTTGGTCCAACAAAGTTGTGTCCTTTTCGTCAATTTCAAGGCTTTTGCACAGCGAGACAATGCCTAAACGGACCACATTTAAGAATGCATTAGTTGACAGAATTTTCATCTACCTACTGCCCCAGGAGTTTTCATCTACCTACTGCCTCAGGATTACACAAACGATAGTTTTATGAAGCTATCATCATTTCTGAATACTTTTTTCACCCAGATTTGGTCCAACAAAGTTGTCTTCTCTTTATCAATTTCAAGGCGTTTGCACAGTAAGATAATGCCTAAACGAACCACATTTAAGAATGCATTAGTTGACAGAATTTTCATCTACCTACTGCCTCAGGAGTTTTCATCTACCTACTGCCTCAGCATTACACAAATAATAGTTTTACGAAGATATCATCACTTCTGAATACTTTATGCACCGAAATTTGGTCCAACAAAGTTGTGTCCTTTTCGTCAATTTCAAGGCTTTTGCACAGCGAGACAATGCCTAAACGGACCACATTTAAGAATGCATTAGTTGACAGAATTTTCATCTACCTACTGCCTCAGGATTACATAAACGATAGTTTTATGAAGCTATCATCATTTCTGAATACTTTTTTCACCCAGATTTAGTCCAACAAAGTTGTTTCCTTTTTTCTCCATTTAAAAGGCGTTTGGACAGCGAGATAATGCCTAAACGGACCACATTTGAGAATGTACTAGTTAACAGAGTTTTCATCTGCCTACTACCTCAGGATTACAAAAACAATAGTTTCATGAAGATATCATCACTTCTAAATACTTTATTCACCCAAATTTTGTCCAACAAAATTGTGTCCTTTTCCTCAATTTCAAGGCTTTTGCACAACGAGATAATGCCTAAACGGACCAGATTTGAGAATGCATTAGTTGACAGAGTTTTCATCTACCTACTGCCTCAGGATTACAAAAACGATAGTTTTATGAAGCTATCATCATTTCTGAATACTTTTTTCACCCAGATTTGGTCCAACAAAGTTGTCTTCTCTTTCTCAATTTCAAGGCGTTTGCACAGTAAGATAATGCCTAAACGGACCAGATTTGAGACTGGTCCAGATTTGGTTCAACAAAGTTGTTTCGCTTTTCCTCAATTTCAAGACGTTTGCACAGCGAGATAATTCCTAAACGGACCAGATTTGAGAATGCATCAGTTAACAGAGTTTTCATCTACCTACTGCCTTAGGAGTTTTCATCTACCTACTGCCTCAGCATTACACAAATAATAGTTTTACGAAGATATCATCACTTCTGAATACTTTATGCACCGAAATTTGGTCCAACAAAGTTGTGTCCTTTTCGTCAATTTCAAGGCTTTTGCACAGCGAGACAATGCCTAAACGGACCACATTTAAGAATGCATTAGTTGACAGAATTTTCATCTACCTACTGCCCCAGGACTTTTCATCTACCTACTGCCTCAGGATTACATAAACGATAGTTTTATGAAGCTATCATCATTTCTGAATACTTTTTTCACCCAGATTTAGTCCAACAAATTTGTTTCCTTTTTTCTTCATTTAAAAGGCGTTTGCACAGCGAGATAATGCCTAAACGGACCACATTTGAGAATGCATTAGTTGACAGAGTTTTCATCTACCTACTGCCTCAGGATTACAAAAATGATAGTTTAATGAAGCTATCATCATTTCTGAATACTTTTTTCACCCAGATTTGGTGAAACAAAGTTGTGTTCTCTTTCTCAATTTTAAGGCGTTTGCACAGCGAGATAATGCCTAAACGGACCAGATTTGAGACTGGTCCAGATTTGGTTCAACAAAGTTGTTTCGCTTTTCCTCAATTTCAAGTCGTTTGCACAGCGAGATAATTCCTAAACGGACCAGATTTGAGAATGCGTCAGTTGACAGAGTTTTCATCTACCTACTGCCTCAGTAGTTTTCATCTACTTACTGCCTCAGGATTACACAAACGATAGTTTAAAGAAGCTATCATCATTTCTGAATACTTTACTCACTCAGATTTGGTCCAACAAAGTTGTTTCCTTTTCCTCAATTTCAAGGCTTTTGCACAGCGAGATAATGCCTAAACGGACCAGATTTGAGAATGCATTAGTTGACAGAGTTTTCATCTACCTACTGCCTTAGGAGTTTTCATCTACCTACTGCCTCAGCATTGCACAAATAATAGTTTTACGAAGATATCATCACTTCTGAATATTTTATGCACCGAAATTTGGTCCAACAAAGTTGTGTCCTTTTCGTCAATTTCAAGGCTTTTGCACAGCGAGACAATGCCTAAACGGACCACATTTGAGAATGCATTAATTGACAGAATTTTCCTCTACCTACTGCCCCAGGAGTTTTCATCTACCTACTGCCTCAGGATTACATAAACGATAGTTGTATGAAGCTATCATCATTTCTGAATACTTTTTTCACCCAGATTTGGTCCAACAAAGTTGTCTTCTCTTTCTCAATTTCAAGGCGTTTGCACAGTAAGATAATGCCTAAACGGACCAGATTTGAGAATGCATCAGTTGACAGAGTTTTCATCTGCCAACTACCTCAGGATTACACAAACAATAGTTTTTATGAAGATATCATCACTTCTAAATCTTTTATTCACCCAAATTTGGTCCAACAAAATTGTGTCCTTTTCCTCAATTTCAAGGCTTTTGCACAGCGAGATAATGCTTGAACGGACCAGATTTGAGACTGGTCCAGATACTATTCCAGATAAGTATTCAGAAATATCATCATTTCTGAATACTTTTTTCACCCAGATTTAGTCCAACAAAGTTGTTTCCTTTTTTCTCCATTTAAAAGGCGTTTGGACAGCGAGATAATGCCTAAACGGACCACATTTGAGAATGTACTAGTTAACAGAGTTTTCATCTGCCTACTACCTCAGGATTACAAAAACAATAGTTTCATGAAGATATCATCACTTCTAAATACTTTATTCACCCAAATTTGGTCCAACAAAATTGTGTCCTTTTCCTCAATTTCAAGGCTTTTGCACAGCGAGATAATTCCTAAACGGGCCAGATTTGAGAATGCATCAGTTAACAGAATTTTCATCTACCTACTGCCTCAGGATTGCATAAACGATAGTTTTATGAAGCTATCATCATTTCTGAATACTTTTTTCACCCAGATTTAGTCCAACAAAGTTGTTTCCTTTTTTCTCCATTTAAAAG
This sequence comes from Apeltes quadracus, assembly GCA_021346845.1. Taxonomy (NCBI): domain Eukaryota; kingdom Metazoa; phylum Chordata; class Actinopteri; order Perciformes; family Gasterosteidae; genus Apeltes; species Apeltes quadracus. The sequence continues at coordinate 97,877 of JAHWDR010000054.1, forward strand.
GCGTTTGGACAGCGAGATAATGCCTAAACGGACCACATTTGAGAATGTACTAGTTAACAGAGTTTTCATCTGCCTACTACCTCAGGATTACAAAAACAATAGTTTCATGAAGATATCATCATTTCTGAATACTTTACTCACTCAGATTTGGTCCAACAAAGTTGTTTCCTTTTCCTCAATTTCAAGGCTTTTGCACAGCGAGATAATGCCTAAACGGACCAGATTTGAGAATGCATTAGTTGACAGAGTTTTCATCTACCTACTGCCTTAGGAGTTTTCATCTACCTACTGCCTCAGCATTGCACAAATAATAGTTTTACGAAGATATCATCACTTCTGAATATTTTATGCACCGAAATTTGGTCCAACAAAGTTGTGTCCTTTTCGTCAATTTCAAGGCTTTTGCACAGCGAGACAATGCCTAAACGGACCACATTTGAGAATGCATTAATTGACAGAATTTTCCTCTACCTACTGCCCCAGGAGTTTTCATCTACCTACTGCCTCAGGATTACATAAACGATAGTTGTATGAAGCTATCATCATTTCTGAATACTTTTTTCACCCAGATTTGGTCCAACAAAGTTGTCTTCTCTTTCTCAATTTCAAGGCGTTTGCACAGTAAGATAATGCCTAAACGGACCAGATTTGAGAATGCATCAGTTGACAGAGTTTTCATCTGCCAACTACCTCAGGATTACACAAACAATAGTTTCATGAAGATATCATCACTTCTAAATCTTTTATTCACCCAAATTTGGTCCAACAAAATTGTGTCCTTTTCCTCAATTTCAAGGCTTTTGCACAGCGAGATAATGCTTGAACGGACCAGATTTGAGACTGGTCCAGATTTGGTTCAACAAAATTGTTTCGCTTTTCCTTATTTCAAGTCGTTTGCACAGCGAGATAATTCCTAAATGGAACAGATTTGAGAATGCGTCAGTTGACAGAGTTTTCATCTACCTACTGCCTCAGGAGTTTTCATCTACCTACTGCCTCAGGATTACACAAACGATAGCTTAAAGAAGCTCTCATCATTTCTGAATACTTTATTAACCAGATTTGGTCCAACAAAGTTGTTTCCTTTTCCTCAATTTCAAGGCTTTTGCACAGCGAGATAATGCCTAAACGGACCAGATTTGAGAATGCATTAGTTGACAGAGTTTTCATCTATCTACTGCCTCAGGATTACACAAACGATAGTTTTATGAAGCTATCATCATTTCTGAATACTTTTTTCACCCAGATTTAGTCCAACAAAGTTGTTTCCTTTTTTCTCCATTTAAAAGGCGTTTGGACAGCGAGATAATGCCTAAACGGACCACATTTGAGAATGTACTAGTTAACAGAGTTTTCATCTGCCTACTACCTCAGGATTACAAAAACAATAGTTTCATGAAGATATCATCACTTCTAAATACTTTATTCACCCAAATTTGGTCCAACAAAATTGTGTCCTTTTCCTCAATTTCAAGGCTTTTGCACAGCGAGATAATTCCTAAACGGGCCAGATTTGAGAATGCATCAGTTAACAGAATTTTCATCTACCTACTGCCTCAGGATTGCATAAACGATAGTTTTATGAAGCTATCATCATTTCTGAATACTTTTTTCACCCAGATTTAGTCCAACAAAGTTGTTTCCTTTTTTCTCCATTTAAAAGGCGTTTGGACAGCGAGATAATGCCTAAACGGACCACATTTGAGAATGTACTAGTTAACAGAGTTTTCATCTGCCTACTACCTCAGGATTACAAAAACAATAGTTTCATGAAGATATCATCACTTCTAAATACTTTATTCACCCAAATTTGGTCCAACAAAATTGTGTCCTTTTCCTCAATTTCAAGGCTTTTGCACAGCGAGATAATTCCTAAACGGACCAGATTTGATGCATTTGATGCAGAATGCATTAGTTAACAGAGTTTTCATCTGCCTACTACCTCAGGATTACAAAAACAATAGTTTCATGAAGATATCATCACTTCTAAATACTTTATTCACCCAAATTTGGTCCAACAAAATTGTGTCCTTTTCCTCAATTTCAAGGCTTTTGCACAGCGAGATAATGCCTAAACGGACCAGATTTGAGACTGGTCCAGATTTGGTTCAACAAAGTTGTTTCGCTTTTCCTCAATTTCAAGACGTTTGCACAGCGAGATAATTCCTAAACGGACCAGATTTGAGAATGCATCAGTTAACAGAGTTTTCATCTACCTACTGCCTTAGGAGTTTTCATCTACCTACTGCCTCAGCATTACACAAATAATAGTTTTACGAAGATATCATCACTTCTGAATACTTTATGCACCGAAATTTGGTCCAACAAAGTTGTTTCCTTTTCCTCAATTTCAAGGCTTTTGCACAGCGAGATAATGCCTAAACGGACCAGATTTGAGAATGCATTAGTTGACAGAGTTTTCATCTATCTACTGCCTCAGGATTACACAAACGATAGTTTTATGAAGCTATCATAATTTCTGAATACTTTTTTCACCCAGATTTGGTGAAACAAAGTTGTGTTCTCTTTCTCAATTTCAAGGCGTTTGCACAGCGAGATAATGCCTAAACGGACCAGATTTGAGACTGGTCCAGATTTGGTTCAACAAAGTTGTTTCGCTTTTCCTCAATTTCAAGTCGTTTGCACAGCGAGATAATTCCTAAACGGACCAGATTTGAGAATGCGTCAGTTGACAGAGTTTTCATCTACCTACTGCCTTAAGAGTTTTCATCTACCTACTGCCTCAGCATTACACAAATACTAGTTTTATGAAGATATCATCATTTCTGAATACTTTTTTCACCCAGATTTGGTGAAACAAAGTTGTGTTCTCTTTCTCAATTTCAAGGCGTTTGCACAGCGAGATAATGCCTAAACGGACCAGATTTGAGACTGGTCCAGATTTGGTTCAACAAAGTTTTTTCGCTTTTCCTCAATTTCAAGTCGTTTGCACAGCGAGATAATTCCTAAACGGACCAGATTTGAGAATGCGTCAGTTGACAGAGTTTTCATCTACCTACTGCCTTAAGAGTTTTCATCTACCTACTGCCTCAGCATTACACAAACACTAGTTTTATGAAGATATCATTATTTCTGAATACTTTTTTCACCCAGATTTAGTCCAACAAAGTTGTTTCCTTTTTTCTCCATTTAAAGGCTTTTGCACGGCGAGAAAATGCCTAAAACGGACAACATTTAAGAATGCATCAGTTGACAGAGTTTTCATCTACCTACTGCCTTAAGAGTTTTCATCTCCCTATTTCCTCAGCATTACACAAATACTAGTTTTATGAAGATATCATCATTTCTGAATACTTTTTTCACCCAGATTTGGTGAAACAAAGTTGTGTTCTCTTTCTCAATTTCAAGGCGTTTGCACAGCGAGATAATGCCTAAACGGACCAGATTTGAGACTGGTCCAGATTTGGTTCAACAAAGTTGTTTCGCTTTTCCTCAATTTCAAGTCGTTTGCACAGCGAGATAATTCCCAAACGGACCAGATTTGAGAATGCGTCAGTTGACAGAGTTTTCATCTACCTACTGCCTTAAGAGTTTTCATCTACCTACTGCCTCAGCATTACACAAATACTAGTTTTATGAAGATATCATCATTTCTGAATACTTTTTTCACCCAGATTTGGTGAAACAAAGTTGTGTTCTCTTTCTCAATTTCAAGGCGTTTGCACAGCGAGATAATGCCTAAACGGACCAGATTTGAGACTGGTCCAGATTTGGTTCAACAAAGTTGTTTCGCTTTTCCTCAATTTCAAGTCGTTTGCACAGCGAGATAATTCCTAAACGGACCAGATTTGAGAATGCGTCAGTTGACAGAGTTTTCATCTACCTACTGCCTTAAGAGTTTTCATCTACCTACTGCCTCAGCATTACACAAACACTAGTTTTATGAAGATATCATTATTTCTGAATACTTTTTTCACCCAGATTTAGTCCAACAAAGTTGTTTCCTTTTTTCTCCATTTAAAGGCTTTTGCACGGCGAGAAAATGCCTAAAACGGACAACATTTAAGAATGCATCAGTTGACAGAGTTTTCATCTACCTACTGCCTTAAGAGTTTTCATCTACCTACTTCCTCAGCATTACACAAATACTAGTTTTATGAAGATATCATCATTTCTGAATACTTTTTTCACCCAAATTTGGTCCAACAAAGTTGTGTCCTTTTCCTCGGTCTGAGTGCTGGTCCCCTGTAGGAGGAGAGTTGGTACTACAGGCTGTGTCCACGCCTCTGGGCACATGACGTCATCAGGTGTGTTCAAAGTAGCCGGGAATTTGGAGATCTCTGGGGCTAAAATGGTGTAGTGAGCTCTGGATGCTGCGTTCAAGATAACGGATTCTTAGTGTCTCCTGGTAGATACAGTTGTGGTTCTATCAAGTATTACATGTATGCATTCGGGCTGATTACCTTACATTAAAAACTATCATAGCTGTACATTGATGTTACTCTATTGATTGCAGTTGCGAAGTTACAGTGGATATTACAATATTGTCATTACTTTATTGATTTCATAGTTCTAGAATGATGGCAGTGTACTATTGCACACTAGATGTATTGTATTAATGTTTGCTTGTGAACCCGGTTGTAATAGTCTACACTACTG
>JAHWDR010000333.1:0-12249 GCA_021346845.1 Apeltes quadracus
TTTTCACCCTGATTTTGTGCAACAACGTTGTGTCCTTTTCCCTAATTACAAGGCGTTTGCACAGCGTGATAATGCCTAAAACGGACCACATAGAATAATGCATTAGTTGACTGGGTTTTCATGTACCTACTGCCTTAGGATTATACAAATCATAGATTCATGAAGCTATCATCATTTTGTGCAACAACGTTGTGTCATTTTCCTCAATTTCAAGGCTTTTTCGCAATGAGATAATGCCTAAAACGGACCACATAGAATAATGCATTAGTTGACAGGGTTTTCATCCACCTACTGCCTCAGGATTATACAAATCATAGATTCATAAAGCTATCATCATTTCTGAAAACTTTTTTCACCCTGATTTTGTGCAACAACGTTGTGTCCTTTTCCCTAATTACAAGGCGTTTGCACAGCGTGATAATGCCTAAAACGGACCACATAGAATAATGCATTAGTTGACTGGGTTTTCATGTACCTACTGCCTCAGGATTATACAAATCATAGATTTATGAAGCTATCATCATTTTGTGCAACAAAGTTGTGTCATTTTCCTCAATTTCAAGGCTTTTTCGCAATGAGATAATGCCTAAAACGGACCACATAGAATAATGCATTAGTTGACAGGGTTTTCATCCACCTACTGCCTCAGGATTATACAAATCATAGATTCATGAAGCTATCATCATTTCTGAAAACTTTTTTCACCCTGATTTTGTGCAACAACGTTGTGTCCTTTTCCCTAATTACAAGGCGTTTGCACAGCGTGATAATGCCTAAAACGGACCACATAGAATAATGCATTAGTTGACTGGGTTTTCATGTACCTACTGCCTCAGGATTATACAAATCATAGATTCATGAAGCTATCATCATTTCTGAAAACTTTTTTCACCCTGATTTTGTGCAACAACGTTGTGTCCTTTTCCCTAATTACAAGGCGTTTGCACAGCGTGATAATGCCTAAAACGGACCACATAGAATAATGCATTAGTTGACTGGGTTTTCATGTACCTACTGCCTCAGGATTATACAAATCATAGATTCATGAAGCTATCATCATTTCTGAAAACTTTTTTCACCCTGATTTTGTGCAACAACGTTGTGTCCTTTTCCCTAATTACAAGGCGTTTGCACAGCGTGATAATGCCTAAAACGGACCACATAGAATAATGCATTAGTTGACTGGGTTTTCATGTACCTACTGCCTCAGGATTATACAAATCATAGATTCATGAAGCTATCATCATTTTGTGCAACAACGTTGTGTCATTTTCCTCAATTTCAAGGCTTTTTCGCAATGAGATAATGCCTAAAACGGACCACATAGAATAATGCATTAGTTGACAGGGTTTTCATCCACCTACTGCCTTAGGATTATACAAATCATAGATTCGTGAAGCTATCATCATTTCTGAACACTTTTTTCACCCTGATATTGTGCAACAAAGTTATGTCATTTTCCCTAATTACAAGGCGTTTGCACAGCGTGATAATGCCTAAAACGGACCACATAGAATAATGCATTAGTTGACTGGGTTTTCATGTACCTACTGCCTCAGGATTATACAAATCATAGATTCATGAAGCTATCATCATTTTGTGCAACAACGTTGTGTCATTTTCCTCAATTTCAAGGCTTTTTCGCAATGAGATAATGCCTAAAACGGACCACATAGAATAATGCATTAGTTGACAGGGTTTTCATCCACCTACTGCCTTAGGATTATACAAATCATAGATTCGTGAAGCTATCATCATTTCTGAACACTTTTTTCACCCTGATATTGTGCAACAAAGTTATGTCATTTTCCCTAATTACAAGGCGTTTGCACAGCGTGATAATGCCTAAAACGGACCACATAGAATAATGCATTAGTTGACTGGGTTTTCATGTACCTACTGCCTCAGGATTATACAAATCATAGATTCATGAAGCTATCATCATTTCTGAACACTTTTTTCACCCTGATTTTGTGCAACAACGTTGTGTCCTTTTCCCCAATTACAAGGCGTTTGCGCAGCGTGATAATGCCTAAAACGGACCACATAGAATAATGCATTAGTTGACAGGGTTTTCATCCACCTACTGCCTCAGGATTATGCAAATCATAGATTTATGAAGCTATCATCATTTCTGAACACTTTTTTCACCCTGATTTTGTGCAACAAAGTTGTGTCATTTTCCTCAATTTCAAGGCTTTTTCGCAATGAGATAATGCCTAAAACGGACCACATAGAATAATGCATTAGTTGACTGGGTTTTCATCTACCTACTGCCTCACGATTATACAAATCATAGATTCATGAAGCTATCATCATTTCTGAACACTTTTTTCACCCTGATTTTGTGCAACAACGTTGTGTCCTTTTCCCCAATTACAAGGCGTTTGCGCAGCGTGATAATGCCTAAAACGGACCACATAGAATAATGCATTAGTTGACAGGGTTTTCATCCACCTACTGCCTCAGGATTATACAAATCATAGATTCATGAAGCTATCATCATTTCTGAACACTTTTTTCACCCTGATTTTGTGCAACAAAGTTGTGTCATTTTCCTCAATTTCAAGGCTTTTTCGCAATGAGATAATGGCCTAAAACGGACCACATAGAATAATGCATTAGTTGACAGGGTTTTCATCCAACTACTGCCTCAGGATTATACAAATCATAGATTCATGAAGCTATCATCATTTCTGAAAACTTTTTTCACCCTGATTTTGTGCAACAACGTTGTGTCCTTTTCCCTAATTACAAGGCGTTTGCACAGCGTGATAATGCCTAAAACGGACCACATAGAATAATGCATTAGTTGACTGGGTTTTCATGTACCTACTGCCTCAGGATTATACAAATCATAGATTCATGAAGCTATCATCATTTTGTGCAACAACGTTGTGTCATTTTCCTCAATTTCAAGGCTTTTTCGCAATGAGATAATGCCTAAAACGGACCACATAGAATAATGCATTAGTTGACAGGGTTTTCATCCACCTACTGCCTCAGGATTATACAAATCATAGATTCATGAAGCTATCATCATTTCTGAACACTTTTTTCACCCTGATATTGTGCAACAACGTTGTGTCCTTTTCCCTAATTACAAGGCGTTTGCACAGCGTGATAATGCCTAAAACGGACCACATAGAATAATGCATTAGTTGACTGGGTTTTCATGTACCTACTGCCTCAGGATTATACAAATCATAGATTCATGAAGCTATCATCATTTTGTGCAACAACGTTGTGTCATTTTCCTCAATTTCAAGGCTTTTTCGCAATGAGATAATGCCTAAAACGGACCACATAGAATAATGCATTAGTTGACAGGGTTTTCATCCACCTACTGCCTCAGGATTATACAAATCATAGATTCATGAAGCTATCATCATTTCTGAACACTTTTTTCACCCTGATTTTGTGCAACAAAGTTGTGTCATTTTCCTCAATTTCAAGGCTTTTTCGCAATGAGATAATGCCTAAAACGGACCACATAGAATAATGCATTAGTTGACAGGGTTTTCATCCACCTACTGCCTTAGGATTATACAAATCATAGATTCGTGAAGCTATCATCATTTCTGAACACTTTTTTCACCCTGATATTGTGCAACAAAGTTATGTCATTTTCCCTAATTACAAGGCGTTTGCACAGCGTGATAATGCCTAAAACGGACCACATAGAATAATGCATTAGTTGACTGGGTTTTCATGTACCTACTGCCTCAGGATTATACAAATCATAGATTCATGAAGCTATCATCATTTCTGAACACTTTTTTCACCCTGATTTTGTGCAACAACGTTGTGTCCTTTTCCCCAATTACAAGGCGTTTGCGCAGCGTGATAATGCCTAAAACGGACCACATAGAATAATGCATTAGTTGACAGGGTTTTCATCCACCTACTGCCTCAGGATTATGCAAATCATAGATTTATGAAGCTATCATCATTTCTGAACACTTTTTTCACCCTGATTTTGTGCAACAAAGTTGTGTCATTTTCCTCAATTTCAAGGCTTTTTCGCAATGAGATAATGCCTAAAACGGACCACATAGAATAATGCATTAGTTGACTGGGTTTTCATCTACCTACTGCCTCACGATTATACAAATCATAGATTCATGAAGCTATCATCATTTCTGAACACTTTTTTCACCCTGATTTTGTGCAACAACGTTGTGTCCTTTTCCCCAATTACAAGGCGTTTGCGCAGCGTGATAATGCCTAAAACGGACCACATAGAATAATGCATTAGTTGACAGGGTTTTCATCCACCTACTGCCTCAGGATTATACAAATCATAGATTCATGAAGCTATCATCATTTCTGAACACTTTTTTCACCCTGATTTTGTGCAACAAAGTTGTGTCATTTTCCTCAATTTCAAGGCTTTTTCGCAATGAGATAATGGCCTAAAACGGACCACATAGAATAATGCATTAGTTGACAGGGTTTTCATCCAACTACTGCCTCAGGATTATACAAATCATAGATTCATGAAGCTATCATCATTTCTGAAAACTTTTTTCACCCTGATTTTGTGCAACAACGTTGTGTCCTTTTCCCTAATTACAAGGCGTTTGCACAGCGTGATAATGCCTAAAACGGACCACATAGAATAATGCATTAGTTGACTGGGTTTTCATGTACCTACTGCCTCAGGATTATACAAATCATAGATTCATGAAGCTATCATCATTTTGTGCAACAACGTTGTGTCATTTTCCTCAATTTCAAGGCTTTTTCGCAATGAGATAATGCCTAAAACGGACCACATAGAATAATGCATTAGTTGACAGGGTTTTCATCCACCTACTGCCTTAGGATTATACAAATCATAGATTCGTGAAGCTATCATCATTTCTGAACACTTTTTTCACCCTGATATTGTGCAACAAAGTTATGTCATTTTCCCTAATTACAAGGCGTTTGCACAGCGTGATAATGCCTAAAACGGACCACATAGAATAATGCATTAGTTGACTGGGTTTTCATGTACCTACTGCCTCAGGATTATACAAATCATAGATTCATGAAGCTATCATCATTTCTGAACACTTTTTTCACCCTGATTTTGTGCAACAACGTTGTGTCCTTTTCCCCAATTACAAGGCGTTTGCGCAGCGTGATAATGCCTAAAACGGACCACATAGAATAATGCATTAGTTGACAGGGTTTTCATCCACCTACTGCCTCAGGATTATGCAAATCATAGATTTATGAAGCTATCATCATTTCTGAACACTTTTTTCACCCTGATTTTGTGCAACAAAGTTGTGTCATTTTCCTCAATTTCAAGGCTTTTTCGCAATGAGATAATGCCTAAAACGGACCACATAGAATAATGCATTAGTTGACTGGGTTTTCATCTACCTACTGCCTCACGATTATACAAATCATAGATTCATGAAGCTATCATCATTTCTGAACACTTTTTTCACCCTGATTTTGTGCAACAACGTTGTGTCCTTTTCCCCAATTACAAGGCGTTTGCGCAGCGTGATAATGCCTAAAACGGACCACATAGAATAATGCATTAGTTGACAGGGTTTTCATCCACCTACTGCCTCAGGATTATACAAATCATAGATTCATGAAGCTATCATCATTTCTGAACACTTTTTTCACCCTGATTTTGTGCAACAAAGTTGTGTCATTTTCCTCAATTTCAAGGCTTTTTCGCAATGAGATAATGGCTAAAACGGACCACATAGAATAATGCATTAGTTGACAGGGTTTTCATCCAACTACTGCCTCAGGATTATACAAATCATAGATTCATGAAGCTATCATCATTTCTGAAAACTTTTTTCACCCTGATTTTGTGCAACAACGTTGTGTCCTTTTCCCTAATTACAAGGCGTTTGCACAGCGTGATAATGCCTAAAACGGACCACATAGAATAATGCATTAGTTGACTGGGTTTTCATCTACCTACTGCCTCAGGATAATACAAATCATAGATTTATGAAGCTATCATCATTTTGTGCAACAAAGTTGTGTCATTTTCCTCAATTTCAAGGCTTTTTCGCAATGAGATAATGCCTAAAACGGACCACATAGAATAATGCATTAGTTGACAGGGTTTTCATCCACCTACTGCCTCAGGATTATACAAATCATAGATTCATGAAGCTATCATCATTTCTGAACACTTTTTTCACCCTGATTTTGTGCAACAAAGTTGTGTCATTTTCCTCATTTTCAAGGCTTTTTCGCAATGAGATAATGCCTAAAACGGACCACATAGAATAATGCATTAGTTGACAGGGTTTTCATCCACCTACTGCCTCAGGATTATACAAATCATAGATTCATAAAGCTATCATCATTTCTGAAAACTTTTTTCACCCTGATTTTGTGCAACAACGTTGTGTCCTTTTCCCTAATTACAAGGCGTTTGCACAGCGTGATAATGCCTAAAACGGACCACATAGAATAATGCATTAGTTGACTGGGTTTTCATCTACCTACTGCCTCAGGATTATACAAATCATAGATTTATGAAGCTATCATCATTTTGTGCAACAAAGTTGTGTCATTTTCCTCAATTTCAAGGCTTTTTCGCAATGAGATAATGCCTAAAACGGACCACATAGAATAATGCATTAGTTGACAGGGTTTTCATCCACCTACTGCCTCAGGATTATACAAATCATAGATTCATGAAGCTATCATCATTTCTGAACACTTTTTTCACCCTGATTTTGTGCAACAAAGTTGTGTCATTTTCCTCATTTTCAAGGCTTTTTCGCAATGAGATAATGCCTAAAACGGACCACATAGAATAATGCATTAGTTGACAGGGTTTTCATCCACCTACTGCCTCAGGATTATACAAATCATAGATTCATAAAGCTATCATCATTTCTGAAAACTTTTTTCACCCTGATTTTGTGCAACAACGTTGTGTCCTTTTCCCTAATTACAAGGCGTTTGCACAGCGTGATAATGCCTAAAACGGACCACATAGAATAATGCATTAGTTGACTGGGTTTTCATGTACCTACTGCCTCAGGATTATACAAATCATAGATTCATGAAGCTATCATCATTTCTGAAAACTTTTTTCACCCTGATTTTGTGCAACAACGTTGTGTCCTTTTCCCTAATTACAAGGCGTTTGCACAGCGTGATAATGCCTAAAACGGACCACATAGAATAATGCATTAGTTGACTGGGTTTTCATGTACCTACTGCCTCAGGATTATACAAATCATAGATTCATGAAGCTATCATCATTTCTGAAAACTTTTTTCACCCTGATTTTGTGCAACAACGTTGTGTCCTTTTCCCTAATTACAAGGCGTTTGCACAGCGTGATAATGCCTAAAACGGACCACATAGAATAATGCATTAGTTGACTGGGTTTTCATGTACCTACTGCCTCAGGATTATACAAATCATAGATTCATGAAGCTATCATCATTTTGTGCAACAACGTTGTGTCATTTTCCTCAATTTCAAGGCTTTTTCGCAATGAGATAATGCCTAAAACGGACCACATAGAATAATGCATTAGTTGACAGGGTTTTCATCCACCTACTGCCTTAGGATTATACAAATCATAGATTCGTGAAGCTATCATCATTTCTGAACACTTTTTTCACCCTGATATTGTGCAACAAAGTTATGTCATTTTCCCTAATTACAAGGCGTTTGCACAGCGTGATAATGCCTAAAACGGACCACATAGAATAATGCATTAGTTGACTGGGTTTTCATGTACCTACTGCCTCAGGATTATACAAATCATAGATTCATGAAGCTATCATCATTTTGTGCAACAACGTTGTGTCATTTTCCTCAATTTCAAGGCTTTTTCGCAATGAGATAATGCCTAAAACGGACCACATAGAATAATGCATTAGTTGACAGGGTTTTCATCCACCTACTGCCTCAGGATTATACAAATCATAGATTCATAAAGCTATCATCATTTCTGAAAACTTTTTTCACCCTGATTTTGTGCAACAACGTTGTGTCCTTTTCCCTAATTACAAGGCGTTTGCACAGCGTGATAATGCCTAAAACGGACCACATAGAATAATGCATTAGTTGACTGGGTTTTCATGTACCTACTGCCTCAGGATTATACAAATCATAGATTTATGAAGCTATCATCATTTTGTGCAACAAAGTTGTGTCATTTTCCTCAATTTCAAGGCTTTTTCGCAATGAGATAATGCCTAAAACGGACCACATAGAATAATGCATTAGTTGACAGGGTTTTCATCCACCTACTGCCTCAGGATTATACAAATCATAGATTCATGAAGCTATCATCATTTCTGAACACTTTTTTCACCCTGATTTTGTGCAACAAAGTTGTGTCATTTTCCTCATTTTCAAGGCTTTTTCGCAATGAGATAATGCCTAAAACGGACCACATAGAATAATGCATTAGTTGACAGGGTTTTCATCCACCTACTGCCTCAGGATTATACAAATCATAGATTCATAAAGCTATCATCATTTCTGAAAACTTTTTTCACCCTGATTTTGTGCAACAACGTTGTGTCCTTTTCCCTAATTACAAGGCGTTTGCACAGCGTGATAATGCCTAAAACGGACCACATAGAATAATGCATTAGTTGACTGGGTTTTCATGTACCTACTGCCTCAGGATTATACAAATCATAGATTCATGAAGCTATCATCATTTCTGAAAACTTTTTTCACCCTGATTTTGTGCAACAACGTTGTGTCCTTTTCCCTAATTACAAGGCGTTTGCACAGCGTGATAATGCCTAAAACGGACCACATAGAATAATGCATTAGTTGACTGGGTTTTCATGTACCTACTGCCTCAGGATTATACAAATCATAGATTCATGAAGCTATCATCATTTCTGAAAACTTTTTTCACCCTGATTTTGTGCAACAACGTTGTGTCCTTTTCCCTAATTACAAGGCGTTTGCACAGCGTGATAATGCCTAAAACGGACCACATAGAATACTGCATTAGTTGACTGGGTTTTCATGTACCTACTGCCTCAGGATTATACAAATCATAGATTCATGAAGCTATCATCATTTTGTGCAACAACGTTGTGTCATTTTCCTCAATTTCAAGGCTTTTTCGCAATGAGATAATGCCTAAAACGGACCACATAGAATAATGCATTAGTTGACAGGGTTTTCATCCACCTACTGCCTTAGGATTATACAAATCATAGATTCGTGAAGCTATCATCATTTCTGAACACTTTTTTCACCCTGATTTTGTGCAACAAAGTTATGTCATTTTCCCTAATTACAAGGCGTTTGCACAGCGTGATAATGCCTAAAACGGACCACATAGAATAATGCATTAGTTGACTGGGTTTTCATGTACCTACTGCCTCAGGATTATACAAATCATAGATTCATGAAGCTATCATCATTTCTGAACACTTTTTTCACCCTGATTTTGTGCAACAAAGTTGTGTCATTTTCCTCAATTTCAAGGCTTTTTCGCAATGAGATAATGCCTAAAACGGACCACATAGAATAATGCATTAGTTGACTGGGTTTTCATCTACCTACTGCCTCAGGATTATACAAATCATAGATTCATGAAGCTATCATCATTTCTGAACACTTTTTTCACCCTATGATTTGTATAATCCTGAGGCAGTAGGTGGATGAAAACCCTGTCAACTAATGCATTATTCTATGTGGTCCGTTTTAGGCATTATCTCATTGCGAAAAAGCCTTGAAATTGAGGAAAATGACACAACGTTGTTGCACAAAATGATGATAGCTTCATGAATCTATGATTTGTATAATCCTGAGGCAGTAGGTACATGAAAACCCAGTCAACTAATGCATTATTCTATGTGGTCCGTTTTAGGCATTATCACGCTGCGCAAACGCCTTGTAATTGGGGAAAAGGACACAACGTTGTTGCACAAAATCAGGGTGAAAAAAGTGTTCAGAAATGATGATAGCTTCATGAAACTATGATTTGTATAATCCTGAGCCAGTAGGTAGATGAAAACCCAGTCAACTAATGCATTATTCTATGTGGTCCGTTTTAGGCATTATCACGCTGTGCAAACGCCTTGTAATTAGGGAAAATGACATAACTTTGTTGCACAAAATCAGGGTGAAAAAAGTGTTCAGAAATGATGATAGCTTCATGAATCTATGATTTGCATAATCCTGAGGCAGTAGGTGGATGAAAACCCTGTCAACTAATGCATTATTCTATGTGGTCCGTTTTAGGCATTATCACGCTGTGCAAACGCCTTGTAATTAGGGAAAAGGACACAACGTTGTTGCACAAAATCAGGGTGTAAAAAGTGTTCAGAAATGATGATAGCTACATGAATCTATGATTTGCATAATCCTGAGGCAGTAGGTGGATGAAAACCCTGTCAACTAATGCATTATTCTATGTGGTCCGTTTTAGGCATTATCACGCTGCGCAAACGCCTTGTAATTGGGGAAAAGGACACAACGTTGTTGCACAAAATCAGGGTGAAAAAAGTGTTCAGAAATGATGATAGCTTCATGAAACTATGATTTGTATAATCCTGAGGCAGTAGGTGGATGAAAACCCTGTCAACTAATGCATTATTCTATGTGGTCCGTTTTAGGCATTATCTCATTGCGAAAAAGCCTTGAAATTGAGGAAAATGACACAACTTTGTTGCACAAAATGATGATAGCTTCATAAATCTATGATTTGTATTATCCTGAGGCAGTAGGTAGATGAAAACCCAGTCAACTAATGCATTATTCTATGTGGTCCGTTTTAGGCATTATCACGCTGCGCAAACGCCTTGTAATTGGGGAAAAGGACACAACGTTGTTGCACAAAATCAGGGTGAAAAAAGTGTTCAGAAATGATGATAGCTTCATGAAACTATGATTTGTATAATCCTGAGCCAGTAGGTAGATGAAAACCCAGTCAACTAATGCATTATTCTATGTGGTCCGTTTTAGGCATTATCACGCTGTGCAAACGCCTTGTAATTAGGGAAAATGACATAACTTTGTTGCACAAAATCAGGGTGAAAAAAGTGTTCAGAAATGATGATAGCTTCATGAATCTATGATTTGCATAATCCTGAGGCAGTAGGTGGATGAAAACCCTGTCAACTAATGCATTATTCTATGTGGTCCGTTTTAGGCATTATAACGCTGCGCAAACGCCTTGTAATTGGGGAAAAGGACACAACGTTGTTGCACAAAATCAGGGTGAAAAAAGTGTTCAGAAATGATGATAGCTTCATGAAACTATGATTTGTATAATCCTGAGCCTGTAGGTAGATGAAAACCCAGTCAACTAATGCATTATTCTATGTGGTCCGTTTTAGGCATTATCACGCTGTGCAAACGCCTTGTAATTAGGGAAAATGACATAACTTTGTTGCACAAAATCAGGGTGAAAAAAGTTTTCAGAAATGATGATAGCTTCATGAATCTATGATTTGTATAATCCTGAGGCAGTAGGTGGATGAAAACCCTGTCAACTAATGCATTATTCTATGTGGTCCGTTTTAGGCATTATCACGCTGCGCAAACGCCTTGTAATTGGGGAAAAGGACACAACGTTGTTGCACAAAATCAGGGTGAAAAAAGTTTTCAGAAATGATGATAGCTTCATGAATCTATGATTTGTATAATCCTGAGGCAGTAGGTGGATGAAAACCCTGTCAACTAATGCATTATTCTATGTGGTCCGTTTTAGGCATTATCTCATTGCGAAAAAGCCTTGAAATTGAGGAAAATGACACAACTTTGTTGCACAAAATCAGGGTGAAAAAAGTGTTCAGAAATGATGATAGCTTCATGAATCTATGATTTGTATAATCCTGAGGCAGTAGGTGGATGAAAACCCTGTCAACTAATGCATTATTCTATGTGGTCCGTTTTAGGCATTATCTCATTGCGAAAAAGCCTTGAAATTGAGGAAAATGACACAACTTTGTTGCACAAAATGATGATAGCTTCATAAATCTATGATTTGTATAATCCTGAGGCAGTAGGTACATGAAAACCCAGTCAACTAATGCATTATTCTATGTGGTCCGTTTTAGGCATTATCACGCTCTGCAAACGCCTTGTAATTAGGGAAAAGGACACAACGTTGTTGCACAAAATCAGGGTAAAAAAGTTTTCAGAAATGATGACAGCTTCATGAATCTATGATTTGTATAATCCTGAGGCATTAGGTGGATGAAAACCCTGTCAACTAATGCATTATTCTATGTGGTCCGTTTTAGGCATTATCACGCTGCGCAAACGCCTTGTAAT
>JAHWDR010000334.1:0-12198 GCA_021346845.1 Apeltes quadracus
TCTGTACACATGACCTGACCAGCGCATACACTCGCGCCGAACCTTCTCATACATTCTGCACTCGCGCAACGATAGCACTTCTGCTGAAAGTGCAATATTTTTCAGCGACCGTACTGTTTTCTTTCCGGTACGGCGTGCCGGCTCCGAATATCTAGCCAGTACCGGCTTACTTTCACCCCGGTATGCAATTCAACCTCAAAACACAGCTGTTGCTTTTAGATGCAAATCAAATGGACGGTAATAAAATGCCATGATGCCATCACAATGCGTAATGACGCGCAATGGCTGATCGTGCGCTCTTTATGCCAGACGTGTTAAAAGGCATAATAGCTTTGTCCAATAATTCTATAAAGTTTCCATACACGGGGGGGGTGGGGGCGAACAGGCAAACAGAAAAGCTCGATTTGCGGCCGTGTACGGTTCCCAAATGTAATCGGTGTTATTGACGGCACTCATGTTGCCATAAGGGCACCGAATGTTAATGAAAATGCTTTCATTAATCGAAAGCATTTCCATTCGATCAATGTTCCTCTCACTGTTTGCCATGATTTCGCAATCAATGAATATTTATTTGTGGGCGTTCCACAGACTATATATGGCAACTATGGGCGTGACATGAAGCCGCGAAAGCTGCGCTGCATTTAGAATTGATTGTGATTTATTAAGGGAAAACTGCGTAGGACGTGCGTGCGCACGGTTTTATAAGTCTGAATATTTCTGTGCGTACGCACGTCCTATGTTTCATCCGTACGCCAAATCCTACGCAAGGTTTTATAAATGAGGCCCCTGGTCTGCATACATCGGTCACTGGTGGTGGTTCCGCTGATGCAGTGCTGGCTGAATCTTCCTTCGTCTCCAGTGCTGGTTCAGATGATGCGGTGATGGCGGAATCTTCCTCTGAATGATCATTTGTTATTTTCAATGTCTTTTGTGTTTTCCACCTCAGGATTTGGCTATCTTCAGTTCTGCCGGAGTAGGACCTTGGTTTTACCTCTGGAACAGCGGCCCTCGTACGCGAAGTGTTGGAATCTTGAATCCTTACTGTGTCATGTCTTGCCAGAGGTTCCAAGGTTCTTGTGCACTTGTCATAGAACTTTTTGTCTCTGTTGTAGAAGCCATTGTTTCTGCCTTACTCTTGTATCTTTTCATTCTGCCGTGTATGGAATCGTGCTGCATAGCCTACGTCTCAATAGAATTTCAGCAGGCGACAAGCCACGTTTAAGTGGCGATGCTCGAAAACTGAACAACGCTAGACATGGATCCAAATGACTGTCTTTCTTTTTCAGCTGTTTGACCATGTACACTCCTTTCTCCGCCTTACCGTTTGACTGTGCATACAGAGGGCATGAAGTCACATGTCTAAAGTCATATTCTTCTGCAAACCGCTTACAGCTGTATGATGGACTATTGTCACTATAGACAATCTGGGGAATTCCATGTCTCACAAAGATTGATTTCATGTGTTTGATCACACATGTCGCAGACATGCTGGAAAGCAGTGTTATCTCTGGGTAGTTGGACAAGTAGTCGATCAACAGGTAATCCTGTCCATATAGGTGGAATAAGTCTGTTGCAACCTTCTGCCATGGCTCATCCAGTAGGTCTGTGATTCTCATGTGCTCCCATGGCTGTTTTGCCTGATGTTTTAGACAGGTGTGATAACTTGAGACCATCCTATCTATACCTGCACTGATTCCTGGCAGTAGATGGCTGTGCGGGCCCTTCTCTTGCATTTTTCCATACCTAGGTGTCTCTCATGCATCTTTACAGCATCTCTGGTCTCCGTGCATGAGGAATGATGATTCGGTTATTCCTCAAAAGCAGTCAGGTCGCCTCATGTGTTAAAGTACCGTTGACACTCACCTCTTGGCCACTCTTCTTTCCGAAGCTTGATGACTCTCTGTAAGCTTGCATCTTTCTCTGTTTCTTCAGAAATATGCTTTGATTTTTCCAGGGGTATAAAACTCCTGTTCGCCCTCTTAAGCTTTGTCAGATCTTCCTGCTACTGTGAGGGAGAAGGAACAATCTTTCCCATTTCAGCTGAACGTCAACACCGGCCATGTAGTGAGCGTGGTTTTCAGACCTGCCCACTCCTGTTCATAAGCAGCAGTCCACTTTTCCTTTAACAGTTCTCGAAGATGTCTTGGAGGATAGGTTGGGAATGAATTTTCCAATGAAATTGATCTCACTTTCATGAGCCTTCCGTGTTGTTCCAGTGAGGCACCCCACAAAATTACAAAGCTGTAACGTCCATATGGTGTGTTGTCAACAATTGAAGCTAAACTATGCTGTACTTGCTAATGAAGTATTTTTCACATGCTTTGTCGACTAGTAATGAGTCACGTCCATCTGAAACAACAAACATCAGCTGATGTTCTTTTTCTTTACTTTTCACTCTTAGTCTGCACTTGCCCTTTGTGTTAATTTGCTGTCCATTGTAGTTTGAATAAACCTGTGGTTTTACCTTCATTGCTCTGATGTCCCGTTCACTCATTAAATTGGCTTTGGCCCTTGTGTCCAGCTTGAGAGAAATGACAGCTCCATTTATCTGTAATGGGACAATCCACTTGTCCTCCCTCAACACGTTCATCTTCAGCATTTGTTCTTTTAGCTTGAAAATGTCCTTCTCAACCATGCCAACAAAGAATGCATCTTCTAGAGCGGTTTCTTCCACTGCGTTCACTCCTCTCTCATTTCCCTTTGGACAAGCATTGCTTTGATTAGTGATTCTTTCCCTTACATCGCTTACAGACTTTTCCAAATGCTGGGCATTGTCTAGGTCCGTGCTGAGATCCACTCGTTTGCACATAGAATCCTCAATGTCTTTTTTGGCCTATAATTCATTGTCCTCTGCTTCTATGTTCGTTCTGAAAGTGTAGCCACTGGAGCGTTTTCCATTGTGTGCTCACAGAACGTCTTTGCATGTTGCTGGGCTAATTCACTTGCTTGGCAAATCTTCATAGCTCCAACAAAAGTAAGATCAGTTTCCCGTAGCAATCTCTCGTTCACTTTTTGGTAATTACTCCCAAAGACAATTTCACGTATCATTGAATCTCTTTCTCCAAAATTACACGTTCTAGCTTTTAGTTTCGAGTCTGTTACAAAGGCATCAACACTCTCTGCTTGCACTTGCATGCGTAAGCGAAACACATACCGTTCGAACGTCTCCTTCTGGCGAACAGAATTCAAACTTTTCATCAAACTTTTCCATGACTTTGTTGAGCTCTTTCGTCCTCGTTAGCAAACACAAACGTGTTGAATACTTCCATAGCTTGAGGTCCAGTGACAGTAAGAAGCATTGCAATCGTTTGCGCCTATGGCTTGGTATCCCATCCGAGGGCCTGTAGGTAAAGCTTAATTCGCTGTTTCCATAACTTCTGGTGGACCCCACTTCTGGCACCATGTAATGTTACTGACTCAAGCCACAAATGACTTGTTGTACGAGTACTTTTATTTCAATTTCACAGTGGTCAACACTTCCCACATGTAGTTGTATTTCTGTCTTCCTGTCACCTTCTTCTTCTTTTTGTTGTTTTACGGCGGTTGGCAACCATCTTATAGGTGCATTACCGCCACCTTCTGCTCCGGAATATGGATCAGACAAAACCCTACCCTTCTTTACCCCACACTGAAACAAAATAACCAAACCAAAAAAATAAATAAATCACTAGATTATATATATATATATATATATATATATACACACACACACACACACACACACACACACACACACATACATACACACATACACACATATACATACATCAAACCAACATAAACACATACATACCAGCGTACATACATACATACATACATCAAACCAATACACATATATATATATACCAGTCCGATGCACGCATGCATGCATGCGCACGCATACATGCATACATGTGCACATGTGTGCACATGTGTGCATGCATACACATATACTCATACACACACATACACACACACAAACAAGT
This sequence comes from Apeltes quadracus, assembly GCA_021346845.1. Taxonomy (NCBI): domain Eukaryota; kingdom Metazoa; phylum Chordata; class Actinopteri; order Perciformes; family Gasterosteidae; genus Apeltes; species Apeltes quadracus. Next base: position 3,966 of record JAHWDR010000334.1, read on the forward strand.
AATCCCTGTACCCCATCCCTACACTTCACTCATATTCTATAAAATACCCCTGTGCTCTTCAAGAATGCCAACAGCACCCTAACCTGTGCTCTCTCACCCATGGCCAGTACTCCTTTCAGAGAACAATCATGAATCCCCACCTTCCTCAAACTATTCCACATAACTTCTCTTTGTGTCTCATACTCCCTACACCTCAACACTATGTGCTCTACTGACTCCTCTTCTCCACACCCGTCACACAACCCTGTCTGGTGTTTCCCTATCATTTTTAGTATTTTATTTAGTGCACAATGACCCAGCCGTACCCTTGTCAGAACAGTTTGTTCTCTCCTATTCCCACCTCCGACCCTACTCACTTTGATGCTCTTTTGAATGCGATTGTAATGTCTCCCTTTCCCTTCTCTATCCCACCTATCTTGCCACCATTTATTGATATTGCCCCAGATAATACTCTTGACCTCTGCCTTGCTGATACTAACCTTCATCTCTATGTTCCCTTTCTTTAAAGCCCTTTTTGCCAGCTCATCCGCCCTCTCATTCCCGCTCACCCCAACATGTGCTGGAACCCACAGGAATTTGACCTGACCTCCCTGACTGGTTATTCTTGTGGCTGACTGAAGGACTTCGAACAGTAGGTCCTGTCGACTGGTCGACTGAAAGGACCTTATACTTGCTAGCACTGAAGATGCGTCTGAGCAGATCAATACCTTTCTAGTCTTACCGTTTCCACCCATCGTAGAGCTACCAGCACTGCCACCATCTCCACTGTGTAGACCCCTAGATTATCAGATGTTCTCCTGTTAATTCCTATTCCTTTATCTGGTACTGCCACCCCAAACCCTGTCACTCCTGTTTCCGGTTTCTTAGCACCGTCCGTATAAACCTGTGTGTAATCCCTATATACTTCCCTTACATGACACTCAAACGCAGTTACCAAATCAACCTTATTCTTTCCCTTTCTTTTGACTTCTAATAGATGCCAGTCTATATCCGGCCACGCAAGTGTCCATGGGGCCACCATCGGGTAAACCACAGAGGGGCTTAAACTCAAACCAAGCACTTTCAGTTCCCTAGCAATGTCATTTCCCACCCGACCAAAGTACCCTTTCTGGCTCCCCCCACTCTCCCAGACCACCTGCAGCACTTCTTTTGCTGGATGAGAATCATCGTGCCCCTGTAAGTTTGCCCAGTAGTTTGCCATTAATTGCTTTCTTCGTAAATCCAGCGGCATTTCTCCCATTTCTACCTGTAATGCTGGTATTGGAGATGTCTTCAAAGCTCCACTACATACTCTTAATGCTTGTGCCTGAACCACATCTAATTTACAGATTAGAGACTTGGCTGCTGACCCGTATGCTATACTGCCGTAATCCATCACTGATCTAATCAAAGCCACATACATGGTTTTTAATGACACACAACTGGCTCCCCATTCCCTCCCAGTCACACACCTCATCACATTAATTACTTTTTTACATTTTTCCTCGACTCTCCTGATTTGGTCTGCCCATGTCAACCGTGCATCAAACAGGACACCCAGAAATTTAAATGTGCCAACCCTTACTAAAACTTTCCCATACATTGTTAGCTTCATGCTATCCTTGATTATTTTCCTTATGAAAAAGACTTTTTGTGTTTTCTTCACTGAGAACCTAAACCCCCACTCACACCCCCACTCTACCACCTCATCAATTGCTTCTTGCACCTTTCTGACTGCATGCTCCATGTTCCTTCCCCTTTTCCATAATGCCCCATCATCAGCAAACAGGGATCTACCGATATCTGCTGGTACCCTTGTGAACACGTCATTTATCATAATGATGAAGAGTAGAGGGCTAATCACATTTCCTTGAGGTGTACCATTATCCACTATGTATTGGTTTGACAAGTCTGACCCAATCCGTACTTGAATTTTCCTTTCAAACAAAAAGTCTTTTATCCAGTTATATATTTTCCCACCAATTCCCATTTGGTGCAACTTAATTAGCAGACCGTCCTTCCACATCCTATCATAAGCTTTTTCTATGTCAAAAAACACAGCAATGACTGCCTCTTTATTTGCCTGGGCCTTTCTTATTTCCGTCTCCAGCCTTATCACTGGGTCCATAGTGTTCCTTCCCTTCCTAAAACCACTCTGAAAGCCAGCCAGCACTCCTTTCTTTTCAAGCGTATATGATAGTCTTTCTTTTATCATCTTTTCCATTATTTTACACATAATATATGTTAGAGCTATTGGTCTGTAGCTAGTGGGTTTAGATGGATCTTTGCCAGGTTTTCTTATCGGAATCACTACTGCCTCCTTCCAAGTGCTCGGTAACTTTCCTTCCTCCCATACCTTGTTATAAAGACACAGTAGCTTTAAGAGTGCCCCTTTTCCCATGTGCCTTAGCATGACGTAGCATACCTGATCGTTCCCTAGAGATGAGGGTCTTGATCCATTTATTGCTCTCACCATTTCTGCCAAAGTAAAAGGATCATCTATATCCTCCTGAGTGTCCTCCCTCCTCTCTAGCGCATCTGGGTGCTGACTCATTTTTCTTTCCCTCCTCCTCCTTTCTTCTTCAGACAGTTTATTTGAGCCATGAATCGTCACAAATGTTTTCACCATTATCTCTGCTTTTTTCCTATTAGAGATCGCTGTTTCCTTACCAGAAATCAAAACAGGGTAGTCCCACTCCCTTGTATCTCCTGCCATCCTCTTTATCATTCCCCAAACATCTCCCACAGGCGTAGTTCTTCCCATCCTCCAACTGTCTCTCTTAGCTTGTCTTACTGTTCTTCTCACTATGGCTTGTGCTTTCTTATATTGTATCAAATGCTGCATGTTATGGAAGTGTCTGACTTGTTTGAATGCTTTGTTTCTGTTTTTAACAGCCTGGCAACACTCCTCTGTCCACCAAGGAACAAGCTTCCTATTTAACCTATTTTTCCTCCTGGGAATGGATCCATTGGCTGCCATGATTATTGCTGAAGTTACCTCCTTATTTATGTAATCTATGTCTCCAGCAATGCTGATCTTAGACATTGTTCTCTCACTTAGCTTTTGAAACTCACCCCAGTCTGCTTTTTGAAAGATCCATCTTGGGGTTCCACCCCCTGTACTGACTTCCACTGGTTCTCCTATCAAACAAGATACTGGAAAATGATCACTGCCTACTGTTGATGTTGTCAAAACGTCCCATTTACTTACTCCAGCCAATGCATTAGATACTAGTGTGATATCTCTTCCTGTCACCTGATCCTAGATGCTCTATTTATGCACCAACCACAGGTGCCTCCACCTAGTGGTTGGGAGTTATATTTTACATATCATTACATTCATCTTGCCTCAACTGCTGCCTAATTAGGCACCATCTCAATGTGGAACAACACCAGAAAACAGGCGGTCAACACCCCATTTCTTGGTCAACACCCTGCTTAATGCTAATCTGGACATAATTGGCAGCAGATGAACAGTGGAAGCAACTCAATACATGTAGAACTGACTGACTAATACACAGGGAGACTATCTATTATTGTTAAAAAATCAGGAGTAGGTTTCGGCCGCCATGCCAAAGCTAATCTTTTTTACTTGACTGAAACAGATTCCCAATTCATTGAGAGCATAAGGGGGCCGGAAAAGAGATAGCACATCAATAAAACCCTTCCTTTGTCACAATCGAAGACTGCATATGGGGGAAATTATCTTACTTAATGTCCTGGGGTAATGATTGGTCAAGAAAACTTAAAAGCTGATAATCCATAGCCTTACTAGGAAGGGCTCACTATCTGAGATGGTTTGTCGCTGAGACTCCATGTACACCCTCCTCCCCCCGACTACGCCTCGATATCCTCTCCATGAAAACTACAAACAGGATTGGTGACAAGGCACAGTTCTGGTGAAGGCCAACCCCCTTTTGGGTGCACATGGATTGGATAGCCCAAAGTAGGGACCCACTCCCCCGGTAATCCTGCAGCAACTCCCACAATATCGCTCGGGGAAACCAGTCATATGCCTTCTCCATGTCCACGAACCCTCCATTCCAGCACCTTATTAGTGGACTTTACCAGGGAGGCTGAGAAGTGTGATACCCCTGTAATTGGCACACACTCTCTGGTTTTGAAGAGAGATCCCAGACATCCTTGCAATGTTGATGAGGCGTTTCATCAAAGACAGCCCCCAAACAGCCAAATTGATGATGATCCCTCCTCCGCCTCAACCACAGAGGACGTTGTAGTTAGATTCCGGAGTTCCTCAAAGTGTTCCTTCCACCGCTTAATAACCTCCTCAGTTGCGGTCAACAGAGTCCCAAGCCCTTTGGTGCCGAGCAAATGTCCTTCTCCATAGTTACCCTGAACTTCTCCCACACTCGCTACTGTCTGTCACGGTTGGGCCTTGTTTCCTGTTTTATTGTGAAGTTTTGTGTTTCTGGTTTCCCTGGGGAACTTCACTTCCTGCCTTGTCCTGTCTTCCCCTGTGATTGTCTGATTGTTTCCACCTGTGTCCAATCACTTGCACCTCCCTTGTGTATTTAAGCCCTGTGTGTCTGTTGTCTCTTGTCGCGTCATTATCTAACTTGTTTTGGTGGTATGTGTTCGTGATCATCATCATCATCATCATCATCATCATCATCATTCTCATCATCCTCATCATCATCCTCATGATCCCGTGAGTTTTGTCCGTTTGGAATTCCTCGGTTTGCCCTTGTTGGAGATTAAATTCCCTTTTTGTTTCAAGTCTGCGCTTGTGTCTCGCTCAATCCGGTCCACCTACACCCGACCCTGACAACTGTCCCTCCTTCACAGCAGAGGCTGTCGCCATTCAAGCCTGTTGGTACACTCCAACTGCCTCCAGAGTCCCACCGGACATTACCCGGACAGCCTCCTTCTTTAGTCGGACGGCTTCCCTGACCACGAGTGTCCATCATGGGTTCGAGGGTTACCGCCCCTTAATGCACCTAAGACTTTGAGGTCACAACTCACTGCCACAGCTTCAGCAATGGAAGTTTTGAACATACACAGGAATTTGAGAGAAGCTCCGCTGTGGTCCAAACCTTGAAGTTCCCAGTTGACTCGCACTATGCGCTTGTGTTTACCAGTTCTGTCCTAAGTCTGTCATATCCCTAACCCTTCCCCGATCCTCTGACCCAGCTCACCACCAGATGGTGGTCAGTTGACAGCTCTGCCCCTCTCTTTACCCAAGTGTCCAAAACATGCGGCCTCTCCAGTTTTCTCCATTGTGGATTGTACTTTGAGATGGCTGATGACAGAATGAAGCAAGCTACCAACTGTACATATGAGCGTAACCCTGCATGGTGCAATCTTACTTGGATTTTATACTTTTACGGCCTTTTTTCAGTGCACTCTGAAAATGCAGCTAATGAGTTGATAACTCTGTAACAAGATTACATGACCAGTGATAGACGATGCCTCAAACGTATGTAACCTTTATTATTGGGTTCTTACTGAATTTATTATATTATAAATACAATATTTGTTGTGTATTCTGAAGCGTAGTCCTTAACAGGCCACTCACTCCTGTCGTAAAACCGGTGTCCTTCCCTTTTAGTGAGCATGCCACATCCTGCTAAAACAGTACAAAGAGCCAAGACATCACATCACCCAATCAAACTACTTGACTGACAGATTATTGGAATTGCGATTCATGTGCACAGCCACAGCAATGAGCTGCCGGGAAACGACTGAAAAATCAGTCATTGACAAAATCCACAAAGTTCTCCAATCTCAACCAAACATTATGACATTTTCTATGTTCAGTCTCTTTATTACTGCAAAGTACAGCCCAGCTCAGGTAGAGTGCCCGAAAATAGATTTTATGCTGACCAATAACAAAAGGATACCAAAGAGCTGGACTGGTATTTAGTAAACATCCAAGTTTGTATTTAATGTTTTTATTAGTGAACACATAGAATTATTAACCTTGCCTTTACACCGTATGAGGTAATGAAAGGGAACAGATGATATTGCCTTGAGCAAAATAAAAAACGCAAGGCAATAATAAATCCACACACACACACACTTTATAGGAGCAAGTGCTTTTAGTCATGCTTGACAGTCTTCTGCTAAACTTTAGCATCAAATCCATTGGTCTCCAGAAACTGGAACCGGATTGGTGTTACTAAAAGCAGAGAATGGGAGACATCGTCATTGTTTGTTCCCATAACGCTGCTTTGTTGTCCTGAGGTCACAGCAGGATCGGTCAAGAGCCGCTGACTAAAAGCTTTTTTCTCCTCCCCTCGTCCCTCTATCTGTCTAAGGAGAGTGCCCGGTGTCCCATTCCTCCAACAGTAATGAACAACACAGTGCTTCTCTACTACATTCATCTGCACTGATCTCTATCTGCCACTCAAAAATGACTTTTCTTATACAATCCTGTCAATCTTTTCCTCCCTCATTTGTCTTTGTCATTTCTTAACCATTCAGCTTGCTGGTTAGGTTAACTCGTCAAAAATATGTTATTAAACATACACATTAAAAGTAAAATTACTGTGTTAGTTACTTTGGCCTGAGCTTTGTACATTCAACATTTTCAGATCACTTTTACTTATCACTACATTGATATTTGGTTTCCTAAAGCACGAGAAGGTGACATTTTATAGTCAAGCCTTTCAGACTAGCCTTTCACTATATTGCATAAGATAATGTTTGTTCACATATATAGTGCCATGTATCTCTGTGGCATGTTGGAAATACTGGAAGTACATACTAAATCCCACTTAATCCTATTTTAGTCTCGATATTCAAATGTTCATACCAGGGAGGTTCCATCATACCTCATAATAAAAGCATTTAGCTCTTCATTTGTTGAGGTTGCCTCTCCAAAATGTCACATTTTTAAGGTTGTTAGTCTGTGTGGTGGCTGGGCGTGGTTTTCAGGACGTCGGCAGCGGAGAGAGAGGATGTGTGGCTCTTGGAACGGGCTGACACACAGCTCCGGACGAAAGGACTGTCTCAGACCTGGAGACACGGAGCCACGCGGAGACAATGGCTGATTCTGAATTTAATAAAAGACTGGCGTGTACTTGGACCCTGCCTCAGCCTCCTCATTCCGGGTCCCCTGAGCACCCACTTCCCTACAGTGGCGGCCAACTCAGCGGGGGACCCAGGGCGGAAGAGCCGGCCAAGGACAGCACAGCACAGCACGGCGCTGTGCAGGCAGGTGGTGGAGTTGGCGACGGCACAGAAAGCTGAGGCGGGGGAGCTCCGCCGGATTGTGAGGGGGCTCCGGGCAGAGATTGCCAGGCAGGAGGACGTGATGGGGCGAATCGCGGCGGAGCATCAGCGGGCCGCCCCTTCCGGCCCCGCAGCGACCACACCCGCAGCCGGAGCCCAGAGACCGCCCCGCCGCCGCCGAGACCCGCGGCATCAGACGGGCGGATGCTCCCATGCCCGGCGGGGGCCGATGGGCGGAGCGGCCCATCCCAGCCCCCCGGCGGCAGCAGCAGCAGCGGCGAGTGGCGGAGCAGCCCATCCCGGCACCTCGGTGGCAGCAGCAGCAGCATCATCAACAGCAGCAGCAGCAGTTGGCGGAGCGGCCCACTGTGGCTTCGAGGGGGCGACACCGACCCCAGCGGCGGCGGGGGCAACAGCGGGGACGGCAGACGACCAACCGCTGCCGATCGGTGGGAGAGAGCACGGGCGCCCTTCCCAACCTACAGGGAGGTTCTCAGACGCCAGGGAAGGTCTGCTGGAGATGCAGGCGGCCCGGACACCTGCGGAGGGAGTGCCCCCGGAGGGAGTGCCCCCGGAGGGCAGCGGAGCCGGGGCTCCGGGTTGCCGGCGCTCCAGCACCCTCCCCCGGCCCGGGAGTGACGTACTGCGTTCTGGTAAGCATCCAGGGGGGTATACGCCAGGCGATGGTGGATTCGGGCTGCACGCAGACCATGATTCATCAGGACCTGGTTCGACCGGGGGCATTGGCGAGAGCACGACTGGTGCGGATAAGGTGTGTGCATGGGGATATTCACGAGTATCGCGTGGTGACCGTCGAACTTATACCCAGGGGAAAAAAGCATAGGATGGAGGTCGCGGTTAGCTCCCACCTGACGCACCCATGATCTTAGGAACAGACTGGGAGGGATTCGATACGGGGGAGGCTACGGGGGTGTGTTCACGACCGGCAGGGACAGGCGGTGCGACTGCCGTGTTCAGCGGTGACGCGAGGTCGACCGATGCTGCCGGGGGAGGTGACGGGGAATTGGCGGGGTCTCCCGAGCCTCTGGCGGAGCCTCCC